>CAKAOI010051818.1:27977-51303 GCA_916701655.1 Sebastiscus albofasciatus
CCATCTACCTGGTCCTCCGTGTTTCTTGTTACCTCCTGCCCTGATTCCTGGTGTTCCCCGTGTTTCACTGGTTAGTGTATTTTTGGTTTTGTCCTCTGTTTGGTTTTTGTTTGTTTCTATTTGTTCTTTTGTACTTTGTTCCCCTCCCTGCATTTTTGGTTTTTCTTGATGCCCTGCCTTTTTGTTGTTTCGGTTTATTCAGCTTAATATTATTAAAGCTCGCTTTATTTTGAACAACTTTCCTGCCTGTGACTCTGCGTTTGGGTTCTCCCTTATATATTCATCCCAGACGTAACAGAAAAACTGTCATTGTCATTTTCAAAGGGGTCCCTTGACCTCTGACCTCCAGATGTGTGAATGTAAATGGGTTCTCTGGGTACCCACAAGTCTCCCCTTTACAGACATGCCCACTTTATGATAATCACATGCAGTTTTTGCTATGTGAGGGTTTCTGGACAATATCTGTCATTGTTTTGTGTTGTTAATTGATTTCCAATAATAAATATATACATACATTTGCATAAAGAAGCATATTTGTCCACTCCCATGTTGATAAGAGGATTAAATATTTGAAAAATCTCCCTTTAAGGTACATTTTGAACAGATAAAAAATGTATGATTCATTTACGATTAATCACAGCTAAATATTTTAATTGTTTGATAGCCCTGGTCCCAGTTTGTCAGGTCGAGTAGTGTTGTGTAATGCTCAGATAAGTGGTTGTAAAAATGTTAATATGTAAAAAGATCAAGACTTTTATTGTCATTGTAGGCATACAACGAAATGACATTTGGCGACTTTAAGTGAACAGCAGCAGTAGAACGAGATAACAACAAGACAATAACATAAAAACAAGAAGGATAAAAACACGTAATAAAAGATGATAAATACTAAAAAGGTATTGCACAGCGATGACAGAGTGCTGGGGTGTATTAGCAGCAGTTGGGGTGCAGTCGTCAGTCCTTAAGAGCTAAGGTGTGGGGAGGGGTTTGGGCTTTGATGGTTCTGTATCTCCTCCCCGATGGCGGGGGGACAAACAGACTGTGACCTGGGTGAGTCAGGTCCTGACTAATGCTGTTATAGCCTTGTTACTTAGACGACTAGCATACACTGTGTTCAAGTTTTGGAAGCGCTGTTCCCACAATCCTCTGCAGTTTTTACCACCCGGACAAAGTCTTTCTGGCTCTCAGCAGTGCAGCTGGCATACCACACACTGGCACAGTAGCAGACTTTCTATGGTGCTTCTGTTAAAGTTTATTAGGGAGTTGAGAGGGAAGTTTAGTCTGGCCCAAACCCAGTATCCCCCCTCTAAGGCCTTAAACCCTGAACCTTCAGGTACTTGATTGACGTGTGTAAATAGTGTGAGAGGCTGCGAGGGCTTGTAATGGTATAAATATGACAATAGGACGGCACTTTGCGGCGACATATCATGTTACCTTGACGATGCCAATTGCGGCTTTTTATTGTTTACGTTTTTTACTGCCTATTTGAACGTCTTCCAGGCTCTTGCCTTACGAGACTAAAGGTAACTGTCAAAAAAATCAAACTTCATTAAGCAAAATTAAATCCTTAAATCCTGAAAATGTTTCTGTGTAAATTGAAATACTCCTGGCTGAACACCGATGTGCCGTCATCCTTTTTTTTTTTTTTTTACACCTCCAGGCTTCCCCTGGTAACCGTGATAGCCCTGTGTTTAACGTCACAACGTTATGAATTGTGTGTAATTCCCTCAGGCAGAGTCTGCAGAAATGCGGACTTCCGGAAAGTTTTCAGAAAGGGACTCAAAATGTCAGCGAGAGAGACTTGAAGATTTGACAGTGGGACTGATTTGACAGCACTAGACCCTCACAGACTTCGCAGGAATGCGCCTCAAAGTCTGCGAGTCAGAGTGTGGACTTTGGGAGGGACTGGGCCCCTGGTTGAGCTTTCTTCACCAGGTGGGAGGTGTTAAGGGTCCATTATGGATCTTTACAAAAACACTGGAAACTTGATTAAACAACTCAAGTCACTGGACATGATGTTTAGGAAGTTACAGGATATTACAGGAATGGCAAAAAGTCTACTTAATCATTCAGTCCTGGAGGCTTAGTAGCCTTTAAAGTGATAATCCAAAATGTTTCTCATTTTCTAAGTCTATCGCCACCTCTACTATGGTATGACTTTGAAACAAAGATATTCAATTTGCTATCACATTAGACAAAGAAAAGCAGCACATCCTCCTGATTGAGAAGCTAGAAGTAGGTCATGTTAGGTCAGTTTAGCTTGAAGGATTACATAAGCGATGAATTGATTATCAAAATAGTTGCTGATGTGCATATTAGGTCAGTCGATTCAAATATTTAATCATGATTAATCCGCAAATTAATCACACATTTTTTTATCTGTTCAAAATGTACCTTAAAGGGAGATTTGTCAAATGTATGTATATATTTATTTTTTATTTATTGTCCAGAAACCCTCACAGGTACTGCATTTAGCATAAAAAACATGCTCAAATCATAACATGGCAAACTGCAGCCCAACAGGCAGCAACAGCTGTCAGTGTGTCAGTGTGCTGACTTGACTATGACTTGCCCCAAAATTGCATGTGATTATCATAAAGTGTGCATGTCTGTAAAGGGGAGACTCGTGGGTACCCAGAGAACCCATTTTCATTCACATATCTGGAGGTCAGAGGTCAAGGGACCCCTTTGAAAATGGCCATGCCAGTTTTTCCTTTGGAGCGTTATTTAGCCTCCTTGGTGACAAGCTACTTTTACATCATTGGTACCAATGGATTCCTTATGTTTTCTAGTTTAATATAATGCCAGTATCTTCATTCTAGCTTTAAAACCAAAAAATCCTAGGTTGCGTCAATGCGTTAAATAAATTAGTGGCATTAAAATGAATTTACGTTAACTAGCATATTATAATGTGTCCATGTTAACAAATGTTCTACACAAAAGGCAGGATACCTGTTCTATCAGATCGAGCTCAACATAGGTCAAAGGTTTCTCTGCCTTTAGGTTCTGACTCTCTCTGTCCGTCCCTCACAGACAGAATGGGATCGGTATCGGCTCCATGTTTGCCCGGACCGGAGGGGTCCTGGCTCCCATGCTGTACCTTCTGAGGAGCATCAGTCCCCAGGCTCCCATGGTTCTTTGTGGCCTGTGCCCTCTGCTGGGCTCTGGCCTCACCCTGCTGCTACCTGAGACCGCCAACAAGCCCCTGCCTGACACCATCGAAGACATAGAGGGACCCAATCTCAGGTATGACACCACCACTTTTAGTTTTTAAAGGGTCAGTTCACCCAAATTACAAAAGTGCTAGTGGTATCTAACAACGCAGATAGATTTATTTGTCCAGGTTTTGAGGTATCTGTTTCTGAGATATCTGTCTCTGCCCCAAAACAATAGAGATGAATAGAGTTTGTTTGTGGAGTTTAGCTACTACACTATGAAACTAGTTTTTTTGTAGGTAGGAAGTTGTATATCAACCAAAATAATGGTCAAATGTTTGGATATTAGAACACGACACATTTTGCTTTTCAAGGGTTCAAGGTAATTACTGCAAGAATAGTCTGTAATAGTTTTTAAATTATTAGGGCTGTCAAATGATTAAATTATTTTATCGCAAATCAATCACACATTTTTTTATCTGTTCAAAATGTACCTTAAAGGGAGATCTGTCATTAACTCAGCAACAAAAAAAGACTCTTTAAACAAGTTGAGTTTCCATCTTTTCTCTTTCAGCGAGGATGATGGCGGTGTGAAGCCAGTCGTCTTTGAGACCCCTCCGTGGAAAACGGACGTCGGCGGCGGCGTCAGGATGGACTGATGTTCAGCAGCGGCTCCGGTTTGAGCTCACATCTCATGAGGCAGTCAGTATTTTTCAGGACTTTTCCAAAAAAGCAAACGTCTGTTCTTCCAGTTGAAGTCCAGATTAGACTTTGTTTTTATGGATCTTCTTTGCCAGACATCCAGATTCTGAACAGTTACACATCAGTTTGTGTGTAAGTATTTTTACCCTTTTTCACTTCTCTGTTGTACCAGTTTGTTTTTATACGACATCTATGCTTTTGTTCCAGTGTGTTAAATATCATCAGCTTATTTTATTTTGTCAGTGGAATTAAAATAACTCACTTTATGTAATGTTAAGAATGAAATATACTCCATAGGTTAGTAGGTATGACAATACAAATGACAGTCTCAGTCCTCACGGAGCCATTACAGCTAGAAACTGGTGAATCTGGTGAATCTGGTGAAACTGGTGCCGTGGCGTATGTGTGAAACCTAATGGAAATGCTAAATAAAGGAGGCATCTTCATCCTCTTACATAGCACCTATTTGCTGCAGTAACTCACGCAAGAAGTCCAGGAAACACATTTTCGTACACAACACTTCAAACAACTGAAATGAGTGTGCTTCACTAGAGAGTGTTTCAGGTCTTAAAGGTGCATTCATTCATTATTTGTGGTCACTTGGGGGCAGCGGGGCAAGCTGAAGCGCAACATTGGCAAAGTGATAATACACTTTATAAAGATTTTGCTAAAAATCCGCAGCCTGCTGTTGCTGGAAATGATATTGGTGAGAGGAATTGTGGGTGAAAATGAAAACGATAAGCTTGAATATTCTAAAAGTCAACAATGTTGGACCTCACTGATGCTCTTGTGGGAGCAAATCCCTTCAGCAGGTTCAACAACTGGTGGACAGACTGAAACTAGAAGAGAGGAGGCTGTTATAGCAGCACATTGTTTGGGAACTGTTTCTTTTCTCATCTTGTTTGTGTTCTGGAAGTTGGTGCTACATGTAGCGTACAGCCTTCTGTGGGCAGCAAGGTGCTCCTTGTCTCTTGTGCCAACACACTCCTCCACAACTGTCAGCTTACTATGACATGATACACTCCCAAAGAAAACACTTTTCTGTTGGGATGCTTGTCTCTGAGACCCGATCAACTTTACTGTTTATCCGAGGCTATAGCAGGTTTTTTATAGAGTGAAGGTACGGATATCATATGAAACTAGAAAACCTAAGGAATCCATTGGTACCAACCATGTCGGGAAGGAGGCTGAATAACACTCCAAAGTTATGTCAAATTTTGTCGAGAAAAAACTGCCATGGCCATTTTCAAAGGGGTCCCTTATGGATCCAATGAGCCCAACTGTATTCATGTGTGATGATGTTAGTCCCCATAGGAGACATTTCATTGTAGTGAGACCATTTTTTTAAACTTGACCTCACTGTATAAAATGACCTATGGTGACCTCTAGGATAATCACAGCCTCATGAAGCTTTACAGCCACAAACTAGAGACCTAGAGCATTCAGAGGACGGATGGATTTCCTAGCTAGATTGACAATAAGGGGGTTTCTGAGCAGTTTACACAACAGAAGTGCTTGCCATACAATCGCCAAAAAATGCAATTCTTGCAGAAATCTCTCTAAATGTCAAAGCTTTTGAAACCAAATCACAGCATGGCTTTTTCTATGGTGTTCCTCAAGGTCTTGGTGTCTTAATGTGGTATTTTGGAGGGATTATTGATCATTTTTATTAATTCTCAAACGGTTAAAAAAATGGTTAAATTTAGCACCAAATCTGTGTAACAAATGGTATCAACCCAAAAATTGCTGCAACAACTAATGAGACATAATAGAGCATGGGGATGGACATCATATACCTCTATCATAATGTTCAAAGCCTGTATACACTTTTACAATTTATTTTAATTATTTAATTCATTAATGAATTGATGTTTATTTCTGATTTATGACTATACTTATGACTATAACTTGACACAGTGCTGAGCTGCATCTCAAATGAATCTTCAGCCAGTGAAAGCCCATTAAACTAACTGTCCCGGTACCAGTATTATGAGGAACCATTATAATCATTATTATTATCTAGGGCTGTCAAAGTTAACTGTTAATAACGTGTTAACGTAAATTGGTTTTAACGCCACTTGTTTCTTTAACGTATTAACGCAATTTAGGATTTTTAGTAGTTTTAGGATTTTGAATCCACCGGTATCAACCATGTCATGCTAGCTTATGGTGAAGGACGTTAAAATATAAATGCTGAATCTTGCTGGTGTTCAGTGAGTATTACAGCTCATCAACTACTACTTGAAATAAGGATTTAAGTTAAAATGTCTAACTGTTTGACTTGGCTCTTACATGTTGTCTTTTTCTTGTTATGGGAAATCATTGTATTGATGCATCTGTATACTTTTACATGTCAATACAGAGACTTTGCAGAACCAAAGTCTGTGAGTCAAATTGCTGTGAAAAGTGTTTTTATTGACTTTATTTGCACAATAAAGATTTGTTAGCAGAGTTTCTGCAGTACCCTTCTGTTACACAAGCACTGTTGTGGGAAAAGGCTCAAATGAATTATGAGAAGTTGACAGCAGGATGTGAGTCTGCTAGTAGCTAATGTGTTAATGACTTAATAACAGGTGGAAAAAAAGGTTTTCCCAGGATAATCTTATTAAGTTCCTTTATTTATTTATTTATTTATATATTTATTCATTTTATCAGGATCATTTTCTCTGTATTTGTTGTAATATTCAGGAACACATATTGTGTGTTAGGTTTTATAAATGAAAACTCACCTAGAAGAAAACATGAATGCTTTTAGTCCTATTTAGAACATGGAGTAGTGGTGCACGTGAGCCTCTTGTGGCAGAAATAAGTATTACAACAACAAACACTTGAAAAAATGATCCTGAAAAAAAAATCACCCACCGAAACTTTTAATTTCACCTGTTTTCACAGATGATTGTTAGGTAATAACCTCCACTGGTTAAGGTAAGGTATTAACCTCCAATGGTTAAGGTTAGGTATTGACCTCCAGTGGTTAAGGTTAGGCATTGACCTCCAATGGTTCAGGTTAGGCATTGACCTCCAATGGTTCAGGTTAGGCATTGACCTCCAATGGTTCAGGTTAGGCATTGACCTCCAATGGTTCAGGTTAGGTATTGACCTCCAATGGTTAAGGTTAGGTATTGACCTCCAATGGTTAAGGTTAGGCATTGACCTCCAATGGTTCAGGTTAGGTATTGACCTCCAGTGGTTAAGGTTAGGCATTGACCTCCAATGGTTAAAGTTAGGTAATGACCTCCAATGGTTAAGGTTAGGCATTGACCTCCAATGGTTAAGGTTAGGCATTGACCTCCAATGGTTCAGGTTAGGTATTGACCTCCAATGGTTACAGTCATGATAGGTCGTCGGGCAGCGAATCTCCTGAGATTTGTCGTACATTTTCGCGACTTGTGGGTTACCTTCTAAACACGACCAAGAAATAATTGATTATGTGCAAATAGATGACAGTAATCTGGCCGCAATGGCTAAATATTGTAGTCTAATGTAGTTAAACAATTGCTTGTTGGTCGCCTGCAGTGCTTCCCAAACTGGGCCCGTACATGACCTGGGGAAAACTAAAGTAGACTTTTTTTTTTAAATGTCCAGCACAGCTGAAACTGAAAACATCACTACGTTTTGACATGTCCGACACATGTGTAACTAACAGCATCACCACTTTACTTCATGAGACTAAATATATATTTTATATATATAATAGAGTCAAAATATGCAGAAATAGCAACTGATTAATTACAATTCCGTATCAGTGTCATTATTTGGGTGGATGATGTCAGCGTGCGAGTAAGGGTCAGTGTGTGACTCCATTCTGCCAGAGCAGCTGTAGGTTATGAGCTGTGGGAAGCTGGCAGAGGGCAGCCTGGCTGTCAACACTGAGCAACCAGCCTGCAGACATCACACAGCAACTGGTTCTTCATTTAGCAGAGAGCCTGGTAAGGCAGTAAAGGCTATAATAGACTTCATTCATAGCACAGTTCTTAATAAAGTTCTGGGGTTTGACTGATATGGATTTCCCATTAAGGCTCATGCTGATCTTGGATTTGTAATGAGGCTGCTAATAGTTGATATACAGTATTAGTTGTATTATTATTTTATTCATGGTGAATTTCTACCAAAATGTGATTTTGATCAAGGTAAAAAACAACAACTCTGACACAGCACTGAGACTACAATATGACAGTAAAGACCCAGACTAAACAAATACGTAAATAGTAAGTTCAGATACTCTATATTAGTACTAAATGAAGAATGGATTAGCACAATAGGCATGACTAGATTTGTGTTAAGTAGCTGAAAACATGAAATGTAGATCATATTTCAGTAAATACATACATACAGTAAGAGTCTAACTGTGTAACCGCAGAATGTCAGAAACCACGTGGTAATTTCAGCAGCGATTTTTACGATTTCATTCCCTAAAAAAGTGTTTCCAGCTGTATCTTAAGTTTGTTGAGACGTTTCCTCAGGCATCTTATTGTGAAGTTACCCTAACCCAAATAACAATTACGACAGCTCAGTTTGTCATTCCAGTGAGACAGCACACACAATACCAAGAGTATTCAACTCTGTCACCTAAATGGAATGCAGTCATTATTATTGATGTCGCTGTTGTAACTTTCCCTGCTATGGTATGTCAAAAAGTCTATTGTGGAAAAGGCCTACAGATCAGTGAGCCCACATCCTTTGGTTGCCTATTGGTGGTTGCAGACTCGTCTTATATTTTCACTTACTGACAGCTCTAAAAGACATCAGCATACAGCAGTATATATAATTAATACTTTGTATTTTATTCTAAAAGAGTGCCCCTGAAAAAGCAGTTATGCCAAGATATATCAGTACAACACTGAAACACAGACTTGGTAAGATTTGTGATTTGTGATATTTTACAAATTGATTTGACTTGTGTATACGATCAGCAGCTCATTAAGCCAGTATAACATAATTAAACATAAGCAAACAAAAACAAAAAAATGTGGAAAAAACAACTCCATTTCCATTTATTCTGTTTTATGTTGCTATGACCAGAGAGGAACCTCTCCAAAGTAGATGCCCCAATATTTTAGCAAATACACACATCACCATACACACAACTTTCAGCTCATTACAGTTCAGCAACCATATAACAACTGAAGGAAATGGATAAATAAGTTATAAAGTGAGTGTTGAGCAGTGTCCTGAAGCAGCTTGCTGCTGTCTGGCATTAGAGTGCTGTTCTACATGTAGACAGAAGATGGAGCTCCAACGTTAAGTTAAAAAACTAAACATGGACTGCAGCTCAAACAGCTGTTTATCACTTCATTAGAAGTCTAACAGATACATAGCAGGTCATCAGTCACCTATTACAAAAACTACATTTAGAACTTTCAGAAATTTTGCCATCAATGTAAAAGGTAGTTTCTATGTTACTATATTTTTTATTGAGACCTAATCACACACATTTTTTTCTATCCCCTGTGTTATTAAGCCTCTAAATGCTAATGAAAGTCTAGGATCCATTATATTTGCTGTGACATCTGTATAAAGTCTACGTTAACTAGACATCTTAATCAAAGAAATCTGTTTACACACGTTTACCACATCCTTCCATGTCCCGCCCATCTAATACCCTCCGCTGTCCTCTGATTGGACGAGCGTCCCGCCAGTCAAAGGACCGGGGCCCGTTATGCGCGCTTCACTTGCTTCTGAAAAGCTCTGGATTCTCAGTTTTTAGGACGATCAAGTGTGGCAATAAAAGCAAACAAAAGTAATAAAAGTAATAATACTTTATTTATCAGTTGTTTCATTTTTGAAAACACATAATAATTGAGATATATAATGGGAACAATTCATGTCACGGGGAATACCAATGATATGGGCTGCAGTTTAGTGAAATAAGGTAATAAATCATTATCACAGCTTGTGTGTCCCCTGTCCTTTGAACATAGCATTTGAAAGCTCGACTACAAGAACAATACGGACTTCCCCTGTCTTATTTCCTCACATAAATCTTCTATGTAACCTTTTTGTTGGTTCCTGTATACCAGGGGTCAGCAACCTTTACTGTCAAAAGAGCCATTTTAGGCAAAAAAAAATAATAAAAAGAAATCTGTCTGGAGCCGCAAAACATTTGATCATTGTGATGAAGGTAACACAGTTTATAGTCTAAGTATAGTATATAAGTCTAATGCAGTGAGGGCCAAAGAGACAATGTACTACGGAGTATTAGAGCCACGTTGAGGAAAAAACATCTGAGATTTACAGAATAAAGTCATAATATTACGAGAAAAAAGTCATAACTTAATGAGAAAAAAAGTCGTAATATTACAAGAATAAAATCATAACTTAACTAGGAAAAAGTCGGAACTTTACGAGAAAAAAAAGCGTAATACTACGAGAAAAAAGTCATAAGTTAACGAGAAAAAAAATCTGAATATTACCAGAAAAAAAGTCGTAATATTATGAGAATAAAGTCGTAACTTTACGAGAAAAAAAACTTAATATTACCAGAAAAAAGTCATAACTTTACGAGAATAAAGTTCTAATATTATGAGAATAAAGTCATAACTTTACGAGAATAAAAGAAAATAACATGTAAAATTACTACTTTATAATATTACGACTTTATTCTCGAAATCTCTGATTTATTTTTTTTCCTCAATGTGACCTTAATACTCTGTCTTACCGTGGACCTACAACAATGATAAATAAAACTGAAAATGTAAACAAAAAACAGTTATTCATTTCCATTTTTAAAGATCCGCAGGGAGCCACTGGAGAGGAGCTAGAGAGCTGCATGTTGCTGACAGACCGCTGCTCTAGAGGTTGAGTACTCCTGCCTCATTGTGATATTTCCGACAGCCCATGAAGGCAGCAGTAGTCTCATTGTGGCCCTGCAGAGCGAACGGTAACTAACTAACGCCATCACACGCAGCGGAGCGGCTACAGCGAGCAGCAGCACGGAGACACCAGGGACACAGCAGCAGCTCAGTCTGTCTCCTGTCAAACCACTTCATCACTACGAGCCATGGACTATTAGAGCTGAGGATTATTACACGCTGTTGACCTGGTAAGACTGTTTTCCTCTTGACTCCTCATCACTCAGCTCTCTGTGTGTCTGTAGCGGAATGACTGAACTTTGATTTATTCTCCTCCAGGCATTGTTGTTATTATTGACATGTCTTAAACGTAAAGGTGTTAGCTTGTTAGCTAGCTACACGTTTCTCCAAGTTAGCTTTATGGAAAAGGCTGTCTGGGTGACGCTGGTCGGCTGGTTTTAATGTGATAGACTGTGTGTGTATTCAGTGACATCTAGCCTACACACATCTAGCCTGTGTTACTGGAGAGAAGAAACAGCACCGGAAGATAATTAATGTTAGACAACTAGGTTCTCCCCACGGTCAGACAGCGTTTGTTATCACACAGGAGGCGTTTAGCCCTCAGAGCATCTTGACGCATTGGTTCTAGTCCCTCTGCTCGGTTGTTTACCATCACCACCATCACCACCATCATCACCATCATCACCATCACCACCACCATCATCATCATCATCATCCCCAGCATCTCCTCTTGATGCTCAGTGGAGTCAGATGAAGGACACAACCTCACATGATAGACTCTCTCATCTGGGATGCATTTAAGCTCTTCTGCATGCAGTAGGGAAACACAGTGCTCAGTTAAACTTTGAGGACCAGGTTGCATTCCTCCACATGTGAAGGTGTTGTTGGATGTGTGTTGGCATCACTTTTGATACTGTCTTCTCAAGCATGTTGTGTCTTTCCTGATGTTTGGATGTGGTTTCTGGAGGATGACATGGTGTTTAAACACTTCTCCAAGTCAGATATATTTGCACTGTGTTGAGGATAATAAGTGTTATCAGTTGCCCCATAGATGTGGGTCATTAAGGGCATTCTACACCCATTGGTAGGTTTTATCATCTATTCACATGGTAGATCACCGAAAGATGGTATAAAAGAACATGACAGCGAATTCTAGCGACCGTAGTAATTACGACAGGAGCAGAAGCGGAAGTCAGGGGCTGTAGTATAGACATAGTGTGTATTCAGCGAAATATAGCCTACACACATCTAGCCTGTGTTACTGGAGTGAAGAAACAGCACCGGAAGATAATTAACGTTAGACAGCTAGGTTCTCCCCACGGTCAAACAGTTTGTTATCACACAGGAGGCGTTTAGCCCTCAGAGCATCTTGACGCATCAGTTCTAGTCCCTCTGCTCGGTTGTTTACCACCACCACCACCATCATCCGCAGCATCTCCTATTGATGCTCAGTGGAGTCAGATGAAGGACACAACCTCACATGATTGACTCTCTTATCTGGGATGCATTTAGGCTCTTCTGCATGCAGTAGGGAAACACAGCGCCTCAGTTTAACTTTGAGGACCAGGTTGCATTCCTCCACATGAGAAGGTGTTGTTGGATGTGTGTGTTGGCATCACTTTTGATACTGTCTTCTCAAGCATGTTGTGTCTTTCCTGATGTTTGGATGTGGTTTCTGGAGGATGACATGGTGTTTAAACACTTCTTCAAGTCAGATATATTTGCACTGTGTTGAGGATAATAATCAGTTGCTGTAAGCCCCGTAGATGTGTGTCAGTAAGGACCTACTACACCCATTGGTAGGTTTTATCATCTATTCACATGGTATATCACCGAAAGATGGTATAAAAAACATGAAAGCGACCTCTAGTAGCAACCGTAGTAATTATGACAGGAGCAGAAGAGGAAGTCAGATGCTGTAGTATAGACAGTGTGAAACTCCACAAGGTATGGAGGTCAAGGATGTGGATGGGACACAAAACACAGGGTTTTCACCCAGGAGACCGGAGTTTGCATCCATGTGTGGAACCAACAATGTGAAGTTGTCAAATGTTTTGTTGCCTAAACCCAAAGAAGTTGTAGTTTTGTTGCCTATACCAAAAAAAGTTGTAGTTTCATTGTCTAAACCTAAAGAAGTTGTAGTTTTGTTGCCTAAACCTAAAGACGTTGTGGTTTTGTTGCCTAAACCTAAAGAAGTTGTAGTTTTGTTGCTTAAACCTAAAGACGTTGTGGTTTTGTTGCCTAAACCTAAAGAAGTTGTAGTTTTGTTACTTAAACCTATAGAAGTTGTAGTTTTGTTGCCTAAACCTAAAGAAGCCTTTTTGTTTGTGTTCAAAATGTAATGTTTTATTCAGTTTTACAACATGTAAAAACATGTTGCATTTAAGTTTCACTTTTACAACGTAGTAGGCCCCTTCTGACCCACATCTATGGTTGATTATAGCGACTAATGACGCCTATTTAATGGCCTGATAACAGTCGAATTGGGTGGATATGAATACCTTCCTATGATGACAGCCCTCTTCCTCCTCATGTAAGGGAAGTTCCTCCCTCCTTTCCTTTGGTAATTGAGGTTAATTGCTCTCATCCCCTCTCTCACCTTTTTAAAACAATGACGTGCATCCCTCCATCCGTTCCTTCGGCCAATAAAACCCGGCCAAGTCTGAACCACAGCCATTTGTTCCACGCACGCCGCAAAATTAGTGTAATTGATTATATTGTCGGCCGCTGCCATTAGGCAACCGACAGTTTCTCTCTTACATCAGCATTTCTCCCTCTTAAGAAGTGTTTCTTAATGAAGCAGCCTCTATTTACAACATGCGACAGACAGCACGAAGTGCCACTTGTAATGAATTTTTTTCAGGTGGCCCTCAAGGGAAAACTGCAGAAACTGGAAGCGGTACAGTGAAATGTGTGGAGTTGTAATTTCCTCTGCTTTCTGTTGCTGTAGAAGTACTATTATCCCTATTTTCAGAGAGCCAGCTTCCTTGGGTTTTTTTGAGCAGTGCCAGCAGCTGGCAGACAGCTCACTTCTTACTCCACTCAGTGTAAGATTTCTGCACCAAGAAGACAAAGCTGCCTGTTTTACAACCGTGTGATGTTATGGCTCGCAGAGTTCAGGTGCTGCAGGTGCAGCGTATGGAAGCACAACATACTGTATGATGTAAGGCTTTAAAGGATGGATCTGTCCCCAGGCTGCATGGATAATCTCAGTAGTCTTGGAAACCAAGGAGCCAGCGGGCTTTCTGAAATATCATGTTTTTTTGTAGAAGCTGTATAGTATATGCAGTGAGAGCAGATCACGTTCTCAAGGTCTGAAGATCTGGATTATACAAATCCTAATCATCTCAAGCTTTAAAGCTGAGCCTGCCACGACCGAAAAATCGCAAGTTGCGTTAAAGAAATTAGTGCCGTTAAAATGAAACCTTGTCAACCCTAAAAATTACAGATTTCAAATAATAAAATCTTTACATCCATGTTTGTGCTAAATCTGGTATTTTTGCAGTGAAGTTATGTATTGCAGATATCTTAGTCTGTCTGACTCGTGGCTTTTTGCAGAAAAAAGAAATTGCTCCTGTCAGGATGAGTTATGAGTTAAGGGCTGCTCTCCTTTTTTTATTATCAGAGCTGTACAATAGGAGGAGGCATGCTCGCTATCACTGATGAGAGTCCCTTGTGTTTAGCATGTGGGCTCAGTTGGACAGACAGATTTAAACAGCTCGGTGAAACGCTGCCAAAGCACCGCGTTCTTAATCACAGTTCACCCCCGTCACTGACTGACACACAGATACTTTGTGTTGGCAGGAGAGACCTGATCCGGCAGGTTATCACACAGAGGTGAGGACGTTAGGACAGTAGAACACAGGAGAGCTAAAGCAGTAGTAGACGTGTACCAGTTGCTCTAGTAATTTAGTCCCAATAATAAACTTTAAAACTGCGATCTGGTTTTTGATGTCATGGACTTTTGGTTTTTGTCCATTACTGGATTACTTTAAGTTACTGTGAGGAACTTTTAACTGGTTATGAAACAGTCTCAATGTAATACTGATGCCTCTATATGACCTACATAAACCAACGAGACCATCAGCTAGAAGATTAGCTATTTCTATATAGTTATTGTTAATGCTTGTCATCGGTGCCAACAGGTCTGATTCCACGCAAAATCAGATGGAATCACGCAGGTTCACCAGAAACTCCTTCAGCTCAGACTCCAGCGGGGCTTCCAGTAATATGTAATATGACAATATATACTATCAAAATGATATAAAAATGTCTGTTGTATATATTTCTCTATTGTTTCTATCGCAATATAGGTTAGGCCTTTATTTTTATTTTTTTTCTCTGTAATTTGACTTAAAGCTGCACAATTAATCCAAAATTTATTGAAATCACAATATGGCCCAGTGCAATTTTCAAATCGCAGGTGGCACAATATCTATTAAAGGTGAAATGTGTGTCAAAAATACCATTTCAAGTTGAATATTGTGTTGCTGCAGAGATGTCAAAGAGGCCTGCAGAGGCCAAACATCATATTCTACAGGCTTAAGAAAACATCTCTGTTTGGTACAGATCCCTGCAAAAATCACATTGGTTTTCAATGAAAATGAGGATAATGATGTAAGAGGGATCATTCCCTGTGATATCGTAATTGCAATATCAGTCAAAATAATTGCAATTTGATATTTTTCAAAATTGTTTAGCCCCTAATTTGACTTAAAACTCTTTTATGTTCATTTGCACTCAAGTTCTTAAAATGAGAAAATACTCAGTACTTTACATTTGTCAAGTATTTAATTCACACAGTAGTATACAAAAATAGGCTTTATCCTCTAGAGGCGGTCGCTGCGCGCCACCACAGAGGTAATACGCACGGCGAGGGGCCAGCCAGCATTGGGTTGAGTTCCCACGAAGGGATCCTCCTACACAGCCGCCGCCAAGCTTCCATCCCTGACTCGCTGAGCGGGACGAAAGCACACCACTGTAAAGGTGCTGCTGGCCTTGTACTTGACCCAACCTGTCCTGAAGTTTTCAAACATCCTTTTTTCTCCACCTGTTCCAATTTAGTTTATTTTCTCCCCGGCATTAGGTAATGCTCCTCAAGCACTTTTAAAGTGATGAGTCAAAATAGGTGACTTTCTTTGGTTGGATGTTGAAGAATGAAGTAGAGAGCCCTCTCTAGACCTAATAACATGTTTCTTAAGACACACACATACTGTACTGTTGACTGTTGTCTATTCTAATGCATGTTGGTCCTAACTAAGGCTTGTTTCTGCGTGGTTGCTGCTGCTAAGGAGGTCATGTCTGTTTGTTTCTTAGTACATATACAGTCCCAATCACTGTGGCTCGTGAACCCTCAAAATGAGACAGTGTCTATGCGTGACCACTCGTTACAGGTTGTGTCCTCAGTGTGGACATCTCTTCCCAGATTGTTTGGTTTTGAAGCATTTCTAGGCTTGAAGAGCTGAACATATTATATCCTTAGCTGCATAATGTAGCTAACTTTATATGAGAAAAGCAAACCCCTTGAGGCTCCCGACCCAAGGTCTCTACTCTACTCAACCTGGAGAGCACCTTGCTCAGAATGTGACCCTCATCACTCATCTCTTTTGTGTAGCTGTGGTTCAAGCTGCACTGTACACTTCTGCTGTACTGTACTGATCGCTGTATTGTGATCCCATTGTGCTCTAAGCGGCCATCTGAGAAAGTAGCACATAGTGTGTGTGTGTATATGAAGTGTGCTCACAGGGACTTCATCATTCCTAATGTCACTTTGGTTGCTGTCACTGTGTGTGTTCTGGAGTCATTTGGACCATTTGGACCTGGTCCCTTTAGTCTAGTAGCCACTGCAAAGAGCTGCCAGCGCCCATAGTGAAGCTCTACTTCCTTCATCATTTCGCAACTTTATGTAACTTCTGATCTCTGTTAAGTATTACACACTGTCCCAACAGATAACAGACATTCTTTGTTTGGTAGTTGTGTGGATCACATGGGAATTCAGGGCTAATTCTGCAATTAATAATTTGAATTGCTTGTCTTGTCACAAAAGCAGCCCAAACCCATTTGTCCATTTATAAAGCAGGAACCAGAAAATATTTGGCATGTTTGCTTGATAAATGAATGATTGATGAATAAATAAGGAACTTTGTTTTTAAAAAAATCACACACTGAATCGCAATATTGGTCTAAAAAAAAAAAGCCCAATTTAAAAAATGATGTTCTCATATCATTCAGTTCTTGTTCAAAGGTCCACTTAGTGACTTTTCTTCGCTTTCTTTTGCTCGACGAATCATTTAGGACTGAAACAATTAGTTGACTTATTTTTTTTTTTTTAAATAATTCATCACATATTTACTGGCTACTCAAAATGGTTATCTTAGTCTTCTGTGAAACTAAAGTCAATATATTTGGGTTTTACACTGATGGACGGACAAAGCAAGCAATTTTATTTTTAATTTTCTGCAATTTTTATTAATTATTATAATTTTTATTATTATTTATTAGTTATTAATCAAGGAAAATCAAGAAAGTTGAAAAAAGTAATTGGCAGATGAATCCATTATGAACTGGACTCAGGACTATAAAGTATTTCAGTCAATTTGACAAGCGGTGAGTCATCAGTATACTAAAATACAAATAAACACAGCTAATAAACATATCGCTGTTTGACCCGAACAAAAAACCTTTCAACCACATCTCATGGTCTTCACCATCTGATGGAGTTTGCTCGGTTGCCATGGAGCTGGAATTTTAGTCATGTAGCAACAGGTCAACTGAAGTTCATTACCTAATCACTTAATAACAAGTGAGCTATCTCCATGTCAACCGAGCAAACTTTGCTGATGGAGATTGTAAGATGCGATTGAAATCTCTGGGAAAAGCTAAAGCTAGTAAGAGGACCTAGAGTTCAGATTTGTTTAGTCAAATGACTACTTTCAGGGTGAAAAATAAATTTGGACTATATGAAAATAAACAACAGCACAGCGTTTATGTCGCAGTCAAACTGTTATTGAAAACTACAGGGTTGTGTTCTGGTTGCTATTGTGCTGTACAAGTAGAGTGCAGTGCAAAGAATGCTAAAATAAGAACAGAGTATATGTGCAGTATATACAACTTTCTTATGTCTGATTTATACTCCTGCGGCTGTACTTCTATGTGTTCTGTGCGGGCTGGTGCGGGCACCTCTCGCCGACGCCAGGCGTACATGATACTGTGGCGGATTGCACGTATAGCATGTCATTTCTTTCTGATTTGGACCCGCGATTTTCCTGTTTAAGTTTTGACTCATTTGTTGCTGCATTAAAAAGGTTTACACTTGAACTATCATTTTTTACCAAGTTGCTGGTGTGTGATTTATTATTTACAATTCAGTAAATTTATATCTCTGTTTTTATTTGTTACATTTTGTCTTATTAAGTTAGAAAAGCAAAGTTTAAGTCAAGACTGTTATTGTCTTACACATGAAAAGAATGATCCCAGTCACTTCTACACAGTGAGGCATACAGGTTAGTAATTGTACACCGGTATCGGATCGGTACTTGGTATCAGTCCAATCAAACTTCTGCGGCGTCTGCGGTGCCTGGCGCGTAGTCACATTTTTCGGAAGGTTTCGCAGCGCGTCTCTGCAGCTCTCTGTGAGCTCCATCAAGCATCTCTGCAGCTAGTGCTATATTGTCTGTATTGCTTAACCACCAGAATACTGTTACATTTGGAGTTGAAGTTTGTTAGTCTCTGTATGGAAAGCTCAATCTTTCAGTTCATTTATTTAATCAAACCCAGTGTTCTCACATGAATGAATAAATTGTAGCCTCATTGAGGATGTATCATGAACAACTCAGTTTTTCAGTAACCCTAACCCTACTAGGGGTGTGAATCTTTCGGTATCACAATTCAATTCGATTTTGATTCTTGGGGTCACAATTAAATCTAAAACGATTCTTAATTCAAAAAACACTTTCTCAGTTGATGTTCCAGAAATGGTACCATATGATGAAATATATCAATAATACCACAATGTAAAATTACTAGGGCTGTTAAAGTTAACGCGATAATAACGCGTTAACGCATATTCATTTTAACGCCACTAATTTCTTTAACGCATTAACACAACTTGAGATTTTTAGGTTGTTGCGGGCTCAGTTATAAAGCTAGAGTGAAGATACTGGTATAACTAGAAAACCTAAGGAGCCATGTCTTACTCACTTTAGGAGGTTAAATAATGCTCCAAACTTACACTAAATTTTGGATTTTTCTAAGGGGTCCCTTGACCTCTGACCTCAAGATATGTGAATGTAAATGGGTTCTATGGGTACCCACGAGTCTCCCCTTTACAGACATGCCCACTTTATGATAATCACATGCAGTTTGGGGCAAGTCCTAGTCAAGTCAGCACACTGACACACTGACAGCTGTTGTTGCCTGTTGGGCTGCAGTTTGCCATGTTATGATTTGAGCATATTTTTTATGCTAAATGCAGTACCTGTGAGGGTTTCTGGACAATATCTGTCATTGTTTTGTGTTGTTAATTGATTTCCAATAATAAATATATATATATATATATATATTTGCATAAAGCAGCATATGTGTCCACTCCCATGTTGATAAGAGTATTAAATACTTGACAAATCTCCCTTTAAGGTACATTTTGAACAGATAAAAAATGTGATTAATCGCGATTAAATATTTGAATCGATGGACAGCCTTAATAGAAACCCAAAATACAAGTATGAACCTGAAAATGAGCATGATATATCCCTTTTTTAAAGTTAGGGAAGAAAGCAGGAGAATCCAGTACAGCAGTCGATGACATCACACAGAGCTTGCGGTGGGTCAGATGGCCCTGGCTCAGAGGTTTGGGACCGGGAGTGCAGTCAGCTGCTCCTCTGCGCTCAGCGTCACGCCAGAACCTCAGAGGTCAGAAAGACATCACAACAGTGTCGTCCTTTGTGTCACGCTTCCAGCGAGGAGGGATGAACCGTGTCTGCTGTGGCTGAGTCGTGACGTACTCGCAGTGCTCAAATGAACTTATTGTTACAGATGAGTAAATGTTGAACCGCTCATGAATGTGGGCTATGACGGAGGCCGCCGGAGACGTACGCTGACAAGAACAGAGATACGGATCATGTGATCACCTCTGGACGCCTGCGATCCCTCCGGCATCTCCATATCACAAATACTAGTTTTTCTTTTCACTCCGCTAATTAAAAACCCGGAGGTTTCACTGCCACGTCTTTTAGCTTTTTTTACACGACCCATCAATGTTTGCGAGCGAGGCGTATGGCTCTGGGTCACTGTTGCAGCGCTATCAAGGAAGGAAATGATGTGTGAAAGCGATACACTTGCATGAAAGCTTGTCAAAACGGGGCCCGTGGAGATGTCCTTCTTAGGGGTGTTTTCTTCAAAAGGAATTCAATTAGCTGGAGTTGTTTGTCTTGCTTCAAGGAGCAGGAGAAACGGATCCTATGGAGCTGATAGCATCACGCACAATCCCTTATCAGCCCCGCCACTTCCACCTGCCACGGCTCGTCTTTGTGTTTGCTCACACGTGCGTCTGCTCGAAAAACGTGCAAAGTCAGTTGCTGGTCGTCGAGTGTGTGGCTTCATTTCCTCTGAAGAGAATCGCAGTCGTTCATTTGCATCTGGAGCGCAGACGAGGCACGACAGCACCGGCACGCGTGCAGCTTTCTCTCATATCCTGCTCGACATTTTCCATTTTTAATCTTCCTCGTTTTTTTTTTTTCTTCTTCTTCTTAATCTCTCCCAATTCCGTTTAGCTCTCGAGTCCATTTAGCCTTTATTCACAAGTTCAATAGTGCACTGGAGCGCCTCCGTCTATATTTAAAGCCTCGCCACTGAATAAATCGAGCAAAGATCTTTTAATTCTGCCAGCCACCACCCAACCCCAACGTTTATACTGCTGCTGAAGCAGTGGAACGGCAATGGTAGGTTCCTATAACAGGTTTCCTCCATATGCGGGTGTCTGAGCAGCAAGCCAGAGATCCAAGGCTTCATGTGGTGGTTAGAGAAGCAGCAGAGAGAGCGACTGACTCCACGCAGTATGCTGAGACGTTTTGTATTTAACACAGCACCTTCATCAAGCAGTGTTTCTCACATACTGTATACTGCTAACACTTTTCCAAAGCATGCTGTTGTTTTAGTAACTTTAATAAACAATAACTTAATGTCATATTTGCTCCAACGATCACTACTGTATATCCTGACAGTAGTACATGAGACAGATAATCTGCGAAAAAATCAGGTTCCTCTCCCTCCTCCTCATGCTCCTAACGGCATTTACAAGTTTCCACCGCTCCTGAAGGAAACTAACCAATCAGAGCCGGAGGAGTCTCTAAAGCGGCTGTCAATCACTGCTCATGAAGCTCGTGAATTCCGATCAAACTGTCAAACACGGCAGCGCTGATCAGTATGGCTGGGGCAATATGCCTATCTCCCGATTCTATACTATCACAATACTTGGGTTTTGCGATTTGATATTAGGATTTATTGTGATTTTTGTTCACTTTTTTAACACTAGACCATGGGAAAAAGTTGAGGGACTTTTACTTTGGAAAATATCGAAATTAACAAGGTCAAAATGTTTGATTTTCAGCATGAATGTAGTTAGAGATGTCCTGAAGTCAAATATATCAGCCATTGTCAGGAATTATTGTTTAGATCTTTTCCAGCAACCCAAATATCAAAGAATAAAAACATTTTCCTCACAAATTAGTGGTATTTTCTTTTTAATTTATAATGGACATGTAATGTTTTCTACTTCTGGTGAATATAATCCAGTTAACACCTTATTTTGAAAACCGGACGTAGTCACATGTGTATACTTCCTCTAACTTCTCCAAGGTCGTCTCTAGCTCTCCCGTCAGCTCCGTTCTCTTTATAGTATATATCCATGGTCAGCTCCATCGGGGTCGCTTGAATGCATATAACATAAATATCAGTATATGGGTGTTCTTCAGTTGTAGCGTCGGCCCATTTGGCCTCGGAAATGAGAGTGACGGCCAGCTTGATCGCACGTTACAATACGATAACGTTTCCTGTCCGTGACAGAGTTAGCATGCAGCTTTAGCCGTGATGTCTAGCTCTGCTTTTCCTGTCAATGTGTGAAACACAAAGTGTTTCCGTAATTTACTGGATGTGTAGTATTTTCCACTTTTCTGCTTTCGTTTCTTGGCTTGCTGCGGTTTGGTTTGGTTTGGATTATGGATATGAAACGGATATGACGTCATGTTACTCAGACTACAACAATAAAAGCGGTAATTTCCTTCTACCTCTGCACAGACTCAAATGAAGCAAAGACATTGATTCTGGCATTAAAACATCATGATGATCAATGATCATATATGAATCAATATTGTGTTACTGTTATGTCGATACTGAGTTGGCAGCGTAGAGGTTGAGTTTGACAAGTGAAAAACATCAGTGGTCAATATCAGCTTTTGGTGAGAGCTCCTCACAATCTAAGAGCAGAGGTTTTTATATTGATGTTCAACAGTAATATTCATAGAGGCAGATGTACCCCACTGACAGTAGCTTTAATAAACCAGCATGCAATGCAGCACAGCTTGCAGGTTTTCAGATGTGTGTTACTGATAGTGTGTGTAAAGCAGAGCCCCCTTCAATGGCTTTCTTGTGTTGTTTGAAGAATTTAGCGAAGCACATGACAGCATTTGGTGTCTCTCACTTGAAAAACACCACTTGTGTTGTTTTCTTTTCCTACACTTGTGTTGATGAAGAGAGTAGGGTTCTTCATCAGTAGGTTTTCTTGTTGAGGCTTGTTATCATTTGAAATGTTTCGATATTAGATTCATTGCCTGAGTTTTGGTACTGGTACCAAAAAGAAAACATGTTTTAGTACAAAGCTATTTTTCACTTATTAAAAGAAGACAAAGTTCACAAATATTCTTCAAACACTAGGGGCTGTGCAATAACTATCCGTTAAAACTACTCAAAACTGGAGGAAATTGGTAATGTCTAACGTTCCGTTCATTAATAAACCGTGAATTTCAGATCCCATATTTGCTACTGACGATTCTACCACGGGACCAACCCCAATACGCCCACAAGAAGGGAATTTTGACAGTGAACTGATGTAACGTTATGGCGAACTCACCGCTTTCAGTGAGTGTTGGCAGAAAGCGGCAGTGTTGGCACAGTGTAGAATAATTAGAGCTGTCAATCACTTCAAATATTTAATTGTGATTAATCTCATGATTAATCACAAATTTTCTTATCTGTTCAAAATGTACCTTGAAGGGAGATTTGTCAAGTATTTAATCCTCTTATCAACATGGGAGTGGGCAAATATGCTGATTTATGCAAATGTATGTATATATTTATTATTGCAAATCAATTAACAACACAAAACAATGACAGATATTGTCCAGAAACCCTCACAGGTACTGCATTTAGCATAAAAAATATGCTCAAATCATAACATGGCAAACTGCAGCCCAACAGGCAACAACAGCTGTCAGTGTGTCAGTGTGCTGACTTGACTATGACTTGCCCCAAACTGCATGTGATTATCATAAAGTGGGCATGTCTGTAAAGGGGAGACTCGTGGGTACCCAGAGAACCCATTTTCATTCACATATCTGGAGGTCAGAGGTCAAGGGACCCCTTTGAAAATGGCCATGACAGTTT
>CAKAOI010051819.1:8631-49158 GCA_916701655.1 Sebastiscus albofasciatus
TCAAGTTTCAGAAATGGGGGCATTTCAGGGTATAAATGTGGGATTTTTATTTTGGAAATTCTCTAAATTGATACAGTAAAAATGCTTGATGTTGAGTGTATGTAGTCAGAGTTATACTTAATTAAAATTCATCAGTTAAGGTAAGGAATTATGGACCAGTGTGTTTTTACAACACCTCAAGTTTCAGAAATGGGGGCATTTCAGGGTATAAATGTGGGATTTTTATTTTGGAAATTCTCTAAATTGATACAGTAAAAATGCTTGATGTTGAGTGCATGTAGTCAGAGTTATCCTTACTTAAAATTCATCAGTATTTACATATTACAGCACTTCTAAGTGTCAGAAACTGAGGCATTTCAAGGTATAAATGTGGGACTTTTATTATTATTATCAAAAATGATGGACCAATGTATTTTTACAACACCCAAAATTCTTAGAAATTAAGCTATATTTCCAGGTAGAAATGTGGGACTTTTATTTTGGAAATTCTCTAAATGAATACAGCAAAAATGCTTGATTTTGAGTCTGTAGTTAGAGTTGTTCTAAACTTAAATGTATCAGTCAAAGTAAGGAATTTTTTTTTTATTTTTTTCCAGCAGTCAAAGAATATAGAATATAGAATATCGAATATAGAATATAGAATATAGAATATCGAATATAGAATATAGAATATAGTTTCCACACAATTTTGTGTTTTTTTATTTATTTATAAGGGAAACTTCCTGTGAATTGTATCCAATCAATGTTATTTCTGTATTTTTTTTATATGACATTCATGTAGTTCTTCATTGTCACAAATGTCTTTCCTCTCTCCTGAGACAGTTTTACTTGTCCTGCTCAACAGCACAGGTGACGTCAGTGCTGGGAAACACACAATAACTTGGGCTAAACTCTGTCAAAATTGGGAAACGTCTCCAAGGAAGCAGTTCATAACACAAAAGGTTATGAAAATGACAGAAAAAACAAAATTAAAGTTTATTTTCTCACCTCCTTGGGATGAAACAGTTAGAAAGAGGCAGCTTAAAACGAAAAAGTCCAAACTTTGAAACATCCTGGTCCTCCACTTTCTGAGTCCTTTGAGTTGAGTTCTTGAGGATACAACCTTTTCCTTTGAGTCCTACCGTCTGTTGTCTGCTGTCCAGTCTGCCTGTCACTGTTTGTGAAAAGTTACACAGCAAATGTCGATGTTTAAATACGACTTTTGCTTCCAGTCAGCCTTTTCCCTGGAAGGCAGCATGAAAACTGTTGGCTGGAAATAGGCGGAGACTGAGCGCTTCCCTTTTTCTTTTCTTTTTTTTTGCACGAACGCATACACACACACACAAACATCCGATTAGTCACTTTCATTACACATGTTGATGCCATTGTTTTCACTAAAAGTATCGACAATGTGTTTTTGAATAGATTTATGTAGCAAAGCTCTGCATCCTTTTCCCACAAAGTCACTCAAGGACACTTCTAGATGAATTAAAGAGAAACTATGAATAAATATCAGAATCAGAAATACTTTATTCATCCCTGGGGGGTGGAGGGGGTTGAGTAACATTTTGCTCCCACTCTAGAATATAAATATAGAGATAATAAATAATATTACCAGACCATGCAAGTAAAATGGGGCAACAGTGTCTCAGCCTCATTTGGGGTAAGCAATGGAGTCAGACAAGGGGGAATTTTTTCCCCAGTTCTTTTTAATTTACATATTAAAGGGGAATGTTTGTAAGAATCAGAAATGCTTGTTAACAGCGACACCTGTTGCCGTTAAGTCAACGAAAGTCAGCGTCAGGCTCACACTTGCTCGTTCTAAATAGACATGAACGAGCATCGCACAAAAACAGTGAGGCGACACACGTCAGCTAAAACCACAATATCACTCTATATTTCACCTGTGTTGTGTGTTCTGTCTTGTGTTACACAAAATCCCACCGACAGAATTAGCACAACACGCTAAATGTCTCTCCCACTTGGTCTCTTCTTTACCGTCTTCTCCTCCTGGAGATAAATGAACGGAAAGCAGCCTATATTCGGAGGTTTCTGGGCCTCCAAGAGGTCAGAACGACAGGAGATCACAAAACTCTCAGCCCAAAAGAAAACAAGAGAAAAATCCCGTTAGAGAAATCAACGAATGAGGCAAGAGCGGCTGATGCTTTGGGCGGCGTGCGGCGGTGCGGCTCGTCGTTGCAGCAGCAGCCAGATGGCCGTCTCGCCAGGAGGAGAGCGAGTGAGAAACGGTGTGTTGCGCTAATTCTTGTCTCATTTGTGGTCTGATTTACAGCAAATTCATCTGAGCTGGTTTGAAAAATGAAGCAACCTGGTTGGCAAATTTCCATGACTATTAACCAAACTGCCATTCTCTTCTTGAGAACCAAAAAACAGGAAGTGAAACTGGCTGGTGAGGAGGATTTAAGCAGAATAGGTCCTCTTTAAGAATAATTTAAAAGAGCACGTCATCACAAACATTTTCACTTTTCACCCTGGAGACCAAAGCTACGGTCTCCCCCGCGTCCTCACATAAAATGAACAGACCGACAGGTTGTAATGTGATTAATATGTGCTCTTCTCTAGTATTGTTCTCTTTGCTAGAAAAAAGGTGTGTACAAACTCACTACATATTTTAAGTTTAGGGATCACTATGTGCTTTCCACTTATTGCTTCCTGCCCATTGTCTTGCTGCCATGACGACAGTCATACTATCAGTTGCTCGTCATTCCAACAAACCAGACTCACGCCGTGCTAAGACATATACCTCTTTTATTTCTCCCACCTTCTTCCTATTTGTATTCTCTTGTCATCTCTTACAGTAGATTTGTACAGCAGATATCCAGCTCCTCTTACCAGTAGGAGAGCTCCCTTTAAATACAGTAGTCCTCCACTCTATCCAACCAAACACATGGCCCGCCCTCATCCTCCTCTTCCTCCCCAGTGCTCAACAGGAGGATATCAGCACAGTGCAGGCAGAGAATACTTTCTTGTCCTGCTTGTATTTCCGGGTCCATAAGCCTTGTGGCTTTATTTTAAGGCATAGCTCCGAGGATTCATTTCCTTATCCTGTATGAGACAGGCCTCAGCAGCGTACCTTAAAGAGTGAATAGCAGCTGAATGTCTTGTTTGTTGCCGACCTCTAGTGGTTGAAGTTCTTCTCACAGAAACAGCTCACTTCTCACCACACCTGTTAGACGTGCAACGGTCGTTTATACCAGAAAAGGTCAGTGGAAGCAAGCATTTCAGTTACTCTGTCAAAATGTTCCCTGATGAATTCGCCCAGAGCGGAAGTCCAGCTGCACTGCAGGCGTCACAGCGTAGTACATGTCAGGAATTTTCTCTGTTTTCGGTAGCAAGGGTGATTTTACAGGGTTCGATGGGTTCTGGCACCGGCGTGTACAGACTCCCTGTTGTGGTCTGAAAAACAGAAGAGAGCAATGAGTTGTTTGTGAGAGCAGGTGAGTAGCAGAGTGTTTGTATTATGCCTCCACGGAGGCATTACGTTTACGTCACATTCTTGTGATCTCTACGGAACACCTGGAGGGAATTTCTTAAAAATGTGGCACAAACACTTGGATCCACTCCACTTGGATACAAGGATCGATTTTGGTTGTCAAAAGTCAAAGGTGAAGGCCACTGTGACCTCACAAAATCCGTTTTGTTTTGGGCCATAACTGAAGAATTCATATGCTTATTATGACAATTTCACACAAATGTCTAACAGGATAAAATGTGATGACATTTTGGACAGACATGGATGTAAACTGCAGCTTGACTGGGTGGAACGCCTTGAGAGGATTTCTTCAAATTTGGCATAAACATCCACTTGGACTCAAGAATGAACTGATTACCATTTGGTAGTCAAAGGTCACTGTGACCCCACAAAACACGTTTTGGGGCCATAACTCAAGGCTTCATATGCTAATTATTAGCGATGTCTGGTGCTGTGTTGAGGCTTTGGAGCATGTGTCGAGTAATCCAGGAAGTTTTCTGTGAAGCATATCGAGGCTTGTATCATTTTAAACCGATAAAGACGTCCAAAACGCAGTTGAGAACTTATTATTCCTGAATAAAAACGAAAATTGTCTCCCATCTATCATTTTCCTATAGTTACACAAGCACATTCACTGCCCTCTGCTCGGTTAAACCACTGCCACAAATCAGGAATATATCTGCCTGTTTTACACTCTTTGACCAGCAGGTGGTGTTGTGTGCACATGAAGCCTCATGAAGCCATATGACAGTTTCACACAAATATCTAATAGCATAAAATGATGACATTTTAGACAGACACGGATGTAAACCGCAACTTGACTGATTGGCGGAGGCATACAACCACGAGGTGGTAATTCTACTTTTTGTTTTTCCTACCTTAAGTTCTTTGTTTCCGTTCATCATCATTTCCTTGAATATTGCAGAAGGATCTGGTATGATGGGGCAAATAATGGAGCTGTGCCTGCAAACACACACAACGACAGAAATCAACAACCAGCATGCGAAGTTTCCACCTCCAAAATATAAGAATATGTCAACAGGGAGATGTTTTTGTCTCAGAAAAACAAACATAATTTATCTTTTTTAGAACCAGATATTGAACTTTTATGTGGAAAAATCATATCAGACGCAGATTATTATTCAAAGCAAAGCATTAGTGTATGTCTTAAAACAGGGGTGTCAAACTCAATTTCATCCCGGGCCACATCAGCATTATGGTCGCCCTCGAAGGGCGACCATAATGCTATATAAATATATCTACTCTTTATCATATTACATAATTGCCTCTGCATTCGATTATTATTGGTTTTTAGTAATAACTTAATTAATAACTAGCTCTGAAAGCAGAAGTCTGGGAAAAAATATTGCAAGCAGACATTCAAGTGTACAACTAATGTACAATTTACTTAAAAAATGAGTTCAGTAACAAAAACACATGCTTGTGCATCGATATATATGCATGTACGTATAGACACAAAAATACTGAATGTGGGCACACACACTCACACTTCTATGTGTTATTATAACATAGATCCCATGAATTTATGAGATTAAGAAACCCTCATCATTACTCATCCATCAAAGATCAACATTTTCAAGTGAGTACTACAGTTTTTTTTTTTTTTACCATCACACAAATATTATCAAGCACTATTTATTACATTGACTTCGTTTAACTTTTTGGTCGCAGTTGAGAGGGGCAGAACTATGGTGCAACAATGTGACGGTGGGCAGCACACACACATACCTCCGGGCCACACACACCAACATTTCTCCACTGCGTCGCTGGCTGCAGGCAGCGCACACACACACAACACCTCGCGACATTTCCCTCTCCCCTAAACTGTTTGTCAGTAGTGCGACCAAGGGTGCACATTTGATTGTTCTGCTGTTTCCTGTACGCATATATTCACACAAACATTAATCTTGGACATTTTGGCGACCACATCACTCTGCTAGAGTGCCGCTGCTGGAAACGGCTGATATTGAGATGCTTCAGTGCGCAGGTAACAAAATCAAGATGCATTGTGGTACATGTAGTTTATGGACACTGTACTTCTGTAAAGCGACATAGAATTGTATGATAAGCAAATTATATTCTTTGCAAGCTCTCACGGGCCACATAAAATCAGGTGCAGGGCTGGATTCGGTCCGCGGGCCTTGAGTTTGACACATGTGTCTTAAAATATGTCTTAAAAGCCCTAAATGACTTAGTGCACAATGAACATTCCTTTCCTATGATACTCATCTTTAAACACCTCCCGATCTGTGCCTGAAGGTGGGGCGGGTATCTTAGCTATGTTCCACTCACACGCACACTCTGTCCTCTGATTAAACCCTAAAGCACTCCAGTGGCAGCCTTCCAAGTAAGCCAGGTGCAGTTAAAAGTAAAAGCAACTTCCTGTGACTTCTAAGTTTCAGAGTTTGCCTGCTGGTGGCATGCTCAAGCCACCAGGATGATTAGGTTAAAGAGATAGTTTGGGTGTTTTGAAGTGGGGTTGTATGAGGTACTCAGTAGTCAGTGTATTACCTACAGTAGATGGTGGTCGGCATGCCCTCCAGTTTGGAAAAACAGACAGGAGTACCAGCACAGGTGCAAAGCAATGTGCTGCTGTGGACGGAGTTAGCAGCAAAATCAATATCAGCTAAGTGTACAACCCTTCACCTTGCCGTCAGACAGCCCTTTCCGATGGGGAACTCAAGCAGTTATCCTCCAAGCCACCAGATTTCTTTGACAAAAACAGTAATTTTACCTCGCAGAACACAGGAGTTGCTGGTCTGTTGCTGACTCGATCGTTTAGTTAGTTTGTGTTATTGTGTGACTTTGGTGAATCCGAACTAACCCTTTAAAACGCCAAAGTAACACAATAACACAAACAAACCAACCAATCGAGTCAACGACAGACCAGCAACTCCTGTGTTCTGTGAGGTAAAATGACTGTTTTTGTCAATGGAGTCTGGTGGCTTTGAAGAGAGCATAGATGGATATAACAGCTTCACTTTCCCGTCAGAAAGGGCTGTCTGACAGCAAGGTAAAGTGGTGAAAATATTCTAAATATAGCATACATTTAAACTGATATTGATTTTTTTAGGTTGGGTAAAACCCGTTTTGCTGCTGCCCCTGTCCACAGCAGTACATTACTTTGCTCCCGTGCTGGTACTCCTGTCTGTTTCTCCAAACTAGGGGGCGTGCCGACTGTCATCGACTGCAGGTAATACACTGACTATGGATAAGTACCTCATACAACACCACTTTAAAACACCCGAACTATCCCTTTAAAAGGGCATTCGTGCACAACATATTTCGTGACAATCTGGTCACCAAATCAACCTTTCTGTTGCACAGAGGTATATGCTTTACAACATCCACTCTCGAAATAGATTGCAAAATTCTGGTAATGTGGGCACCCAGAAATGTACTTCGTACAGTCGGGCCTATACTGTTCTGTTTCCGAATCATACCTCCTAAAGCAGTAGCAGGACAGAATGATGCAGACAGACAGGATGATGGGGATGACGATGGCAACCACAGTCAGCGTCTCATCAGGAGCCTTGGTCGTACCTGTGATGAAGAGGAGACACATTTCCTTCAGCTTTCAAGAGTGTTGCAGCATATAAGGAAGTGGAGAAACTTCCAAGGTCATTGCAATAAACACAATGATTTTTTTTTTGTCATAAAAAGCATCAAGATTCTGGTATCATATAAAACTAGAAAACCTAAGGAATCCATTGGTACCAGCCATGTCATATTAGCTTTTTGGAAAGGAGGCTAAATAATGCTCCAAATTTAAGCTACATTATAGCGAGGGATCCTATGACAAATATAGTCTGCAAGAAAATGTCCATCTCAATGTGTCATTTAGTATTAACTGAGTTGATATAAATGTTGTTTTAGTGCAGTATATTAGGGCCACATTGAGGAAAAATAAATAAATCTCAGATTTCGAGAATAAAGTCACAAGTTTACGAGAAAAAAAGTTGTAATATTATAAGAATGAAGTCATAAGTTTGAGAGAAAAATATCGGAGTATTATGAGAATAAAGTAATAATAATATAAAGTAGTAATTTTACGTGTTATTTTAGAGGGGAAATAGAGCAGCGTGTGTGAAAATGAGGAACGTGGAGCATCTTGTGAAGTTATACTTAAGTTTAGGTTTCACAAATAACCAAATACTACATCTTTTGGCACATCAGCACCACATTATCATCAGTATCAGGACCTTGAAAAGATTGTTTCCGAAGCAAGAACCACGCGGACCTGATGGGGAAACTGCCTCTTTTGTGGAGGAGGAAATGTATTTTTTTTCTTGTAAAGTTCTGACTTTATTCTCGTAATATTACGATGTTTTTTCTTGAAATAGTATGACTTTATCTTCATTAAATTACAACTTTTTTCTTGTAATATCATGACTTTATTCTTGAAATCCCCGATTTTTTTTTGCCCCAATGTGGCCCTAATACTCGTACTGAGAAATCAGTGTAAGTATAATTGGTTCGGCCGTTACCATAATGTACAACTTCACTGGAGTCGCTGAATACTTCAAGGCAATATTTCGACATGCTGACTTTGGATTTGAACTCGTAACGGCAGCTTCTATCGTAGGCAATCTGCATCGTCACTCCCTTTAGTCCTTTTTTTTCCAGACACTCCTAAAAAATGGTAAGCACACAAAACCAGTGTTGCACTTTGTCAGGTATACAGGAACTATGTGACTTTAACATTTTAGGGTCAATTTGACTACTTACTTCGTGCTCATTGCACCGATTGTAGCAGACATTGTATATCCAGATACAAGGTATTCCGATCTCTGGATGTGTCCAGCTCAGTATGAGGTAATCTCCGTCTTCTCTGATGCTCATCTTAAGTGAACGTATCTCTGAAGAGATTGTAAAAGGACATTATTTTCCACTTATACTCTGCAGTAAAAGACTAAAAACAAAAAAAGTATTTTAACAGCAAATGTTTTCTATTTTTTCTCAAACTATTAGAGGTAACACCAACCATGTTTAACTTTAAAGGAGCTTGACTTATTTCCAAAGTCCACATGCACACAGATGTCATCGGTGACGTTAGCTTTCAGGACACAGCCATTCCTCGTCGCATTGCCGTAAGGCTGAGCACACGTTTTTACACTCTGAGAGGGTCCACAAATCCTGTGATGACAAAATGAACAGGTGCTAAGAGAAATTGAACAGCTGAAACACGTTTCTGCAATCCCTTCAGTCGCCACTAGATGTTCATAAAGCCCACAGATTATCTGCTGCCCATTAATATCTGGCTGTGGACTGAGCTCTTTCATGCAGAGATCACAATATCCTGGCGCTAAGAGGCTGGATGCTACAAATAAAGATATGAGGGGATATTTTTCTGTAACAATAATCCCATTTAGGGCCTGTTGTTCTGTTCTCTTCACTTGACTAAATAAAAACAAACTGCTGCTGCATGATTTGACTAAAGTTACTTGTGTTAATTTCTGTGGTAACCCTCTGAGACCCACGATAGAGCCGTTTATGTCTTCTTTTAGGGGGGTACAGGGGGTCTTTAGGGGGAGATAGCAGGCCCTAATACTGCTAGTAGATGTCACATAGAAGTGGTGAACATCATCTGAAAGCTGGGAACCTGAAGATTAATTTGAGATGCAGCTCAGCACTGTGTGTCAAGTTGTTCTAGTCATAAATCAGATATAAACATGAATTAATTAATTTAAATAAATTGTAAAAGTGTATAAAGGTTTAGAACATTATGATGGAAGTATAAGATGGTCATTCCCATGTTCACTTGTGTCTCATAAACTGTTGCAGCATCAGATTTGATGCTTAATTTAACCTTTTCTACCACTTGAGAATTGATCAAAATTATCAATAATCCCTCCAAAATACCACATTAAGACACCAAGACCTTGAGGAACACTATAGAAAAAGCCATGCTGCAATTTGGGATCAAAAACTTTTGACATTTGGAGATGTCTTCAGGAATTGCATTTTTCGTCGATTGGATTGGCGAGCACTTGTGTTATGTAAACTGCTCAGAAACCCCCTTATCGTCAATCTAGCTAGGAAAGCCATCCATCCTCTGAATGCTCTAGGTCTCTAGTTTGTGGCTGTAAAGTTTCATGAGGCTGTGATTATCCTAGAGGTCACCACAGGTCATTTTATACAGTGAAGTCAAGTATCAAAAATTGGTCTCACTACAATGAAATGTCTCCTATGGGGACTAACGTCATCACACATGAATACAGTTGGGCTCATTGGATCCACAAGAGTCTCAGCTTTACAGTGATACCCAATTCATGTAATTCCAAGATTGTTTAGGGATCCCAATATGCAGAAATATTCAGATACACACTATCATTTTGTGGCGTTGATGTGATGCTCACCTATAGGAGAGGTTAAACGATTGACTTCCTGGGGTCCAGGAACAGTTCCTTTCTTTGGGGTTGGTGAAACATTTGATGTCCTTCACTTGGGCTGCGCAGCACAAAAACAAAGACGTCACATACATGTAGCAAGATTCAGATGTGACTTAAATGCATCATGATGGACAGTTTCAGCTCTCTGCTTCTTACCTCGGGGCTTTTTGGCTACAATGGTAATGTTCATGATCGTGCTGTGATTCATACTGCTGCAGACTTGAGAGCCAAATCCAGCGGTCCAAACGGAGTACGTCCAGCGATCAGAATTGGTTTCTTCTGTGAGAAGCATTTCTGTGAAATGTCTCTCTTGCCTGCAATTCTGGAGGGAGTACAACACAGGCTTCAATGATGGCTATGCTAACATATATTGAAACACTCCAACCACCTCGGGATGGAGGTCTGCTAGAAACGAATAAACAACGCAGTAGTGTGGTCATGCATCTTCAAGAAGGGACAGTTTGGGAAAGTTCTTATTGTTTGTGCGTTCCATAAAACTCACACATTCACATCTTTTCTTTGCATATTATTTGTCTTCATAACTTAACAACGTTATATATCGCTGTGATTTCACAGTAATTCATGGTTTGTATGTGTGGGTCTTTCTGCAACTACGGTCACTTTTAACTCTCCCAAATTAAAAAAATCAACCTCTATGAATTTAAATTTTGACCATCAGACTATGTAATACATATAAACAGGTACACACAATTTAAAGTAAATCACAATAAAGATTTTAATCTGTAACAGGTTTATTTTTTATGGTTTTCATCACTTGTTCTTACTAAATGTCCTTACCTACCGCAACACTACAATAACGTTCATTTCTGGCATTTTCCTTATTTTAAATTTTATAATATTTTGAAGACATCATTGTAAATATTGATATCAAAAAAATAAGGGATTTCTTGATTTTCTCTGCACCCTGAAAATATAGACAGCAGCCATAGAGGTTGTTATACACAAATATAGCTAGCACAGATATTGCAATTCTAATGTCCGACAACACCTAAAGCGGTTGCGGAAATTACATTTATGCTAATACTGCAGATAACTGGCAGCTAGTAAGGTCGGCTATGTTATAATATACATGAATTCAACTGTAATTTAAAGTCATTTTTTAATGTAGTATGCCATTTCTGATGATGACGTTCACATGTACGGTGGCTCTGAGGTGTCAAACAACCCTCTTTAGCGTTTTGACAGACGCGAAAAAACACAGAAAATCAAACCTGTTCCGAAAACTTTAATGACGGACGAAGGTTTCGGCATCGGTGTGTAAACGTGATTGAGACAACTTGATGACGTATTATATTTTTAAACGTGAGACAATTTCGGAAGAAAAGTAAAGACTTGCAGAGAACTTAAGGATGGCCTCTGAGCGAGGCGTTAGCACAGTCGTGAGCAGAGGGGTACTCAGCTGGTTGCAATCTGCAACCACACCACAATATCAAACCACAAAATCCTACACACTGTCCCTTTAAGAGTGTGTTTTGTTGTCATGAGGAAGAATAATCTTATGGTCTATTAATAATCTAATCAACATACAATAGCTGACTCTGAAATCTGGATACCAGAGAGAGACCTAAATTGTTCCTTCTAGTGAATGAATGAATGAATAAATAAACCAATGAATGAGTAATGAAATAAATAATCAAATACATGACATAAAGTAAAACGTTTGTCTGGCAGTGAAGTAATTTAAAGGTGCATGTGATGTAAGCTATTAGTGAAGTGGAGGTAACAACCTAGAGACCACCCAAATACCCAACAGACCCAGATTCATCATGTTTCTTACAGGAGCGTTTCCATTCTGCGGGCCGTATTTGTACCAGACATCACTGCCCGACAGACCGACGGGCTCCAGCCAGGACACATTCACCGTAAAGTTGTCGAGCCATACAACTGTCAGATTTCTGGGTGGAGGAAGCCAATCTGTAGGACAAGAAATTAAAAGAATTAATTGAATGAAGAATTGAAGACACTGTTAGGAAAAAAGATTCGTAGGAGGATATGCTATCATTAGCCTGAATTATTTTTATATTTAGGCCATTATTTGCGACGGAGAATTAGGGCCACATTGCGGGGAAAACAAATCTGAGATTTTGGGAATAAAGTCATAATATTACGAGAAAAAGTCTTAATTTAATGAGAATAGTCATACTATTTCAAGAAAAAAAAAAGGTCGTAATATTACGAGATTCTCATAATACTGCGACTTTTTCTCTCGTAGATTTATGACTTTATTCTCATAATATTATGACTTTTTTTCTCGTAAATGTATGACTTTATTCTCGTAATAATACAACTTTTTTCTCTTAAACTTCTGGCTTTATTCTTATATTATTACCATTTTTTTCTCTTTAACTTATGAATTTATTCTCATAATATTATGACTTTTTTTCTCGTAAACTTAGGACTTTATTCTCGTAATATTATGACTGTTTTTTCTCGTAAACTTCTGACTTGTCATAAAAAGTCAGAAACATTTCACCGTATTTACTACGCTACGCCGAAAAATTACCACAAAGTCACAAGCTGACCACATTAAATTTGTCTGTAAAAAGACAAAACAAAGAATTTACTTTCTCCGCCGCCTCAGGTCTTTTGGGGCAAGTAAACAAATTCTTCTTTTGTTTTTTACTTCTGTGATTACAAGTGTTCTACAGTATTGTTATACTACATGGTACAAGAGTTTGATAAATTCTATGAATCAATCTGTCATAATAACATATTAAGGCTGGCTAACACCATCGTCTCTGACCCCAACCATGTTTTGAACACTGAATATCAATTGTTACCATCAAATATGGAGCTTAATCCCAGATCAAATGTACATTGAAGGGCCCTGAATATCGTCTTCTGTGATTGTAATGTTTAAATGTATCCTTGTTTCTTGTCTTTGTCCTTTCTGTGATGTTGCAAATGGAGCTGCTGTGATGCAAAACAAATTTCAAACCTGTCTGACAATAAAGTATTGGCGTATTATCGTTATCGTATCGTAAACTGTGCAAATTTAGGCAGAATATAAATTAGACAGACATTAAATCCAAGTTGTAGACTACACCTCTCAGCCTTGGTAACGTGTCCCACATTGTCCCACAGAAACATACTCTTTGTCCCACATTTAGTTTGTTGGGATCTGGTCACCCTACTTGTGAATCGATGATAAAAACCTACTAGTGGGTGCAGCAGGGCCCTGCTGACCCACATCTATGAGGCGTATAACCACTGATAATTCACAGTTAATGACATTTAATGACATTTAATGACATTTAATGACGAGTCTAACCGGCTGACACCGCTCATATTTAGGAGGTTAAACCAGACATTATTTTATAAAGTTTAAAATAGAAAAAAAAGCTACCTCATGGAAGACAATTCACTTCCGCCTGCACATAGTCAAGTGTGTAGGCTGCTTATCTGACGCACTTCATCATTTTTGTTGCGCGTCTATTTTACAATCAATTGATTGGTGAGTTGTAGCTCTTAATCTCTCATAAAACACTTTTCCTTTGCAGGTTTTTTACTGAAAGTCCCACAATATATTCACATTATATTCCTATAAATAAAAAAATAATGATAAAATTATCTTACATCATCTCAGTGTATAGGCCTACTAATGTATTGAAAATCCAGATAAAATCACCGTTGGAACATAAAATTGTCCTCAGATTTGACATCTGTAAGACTAGTTAGTTATGCACAGTAATAATGATAGTATATAATAGAATATAATAGGAATTCATTGGGATTTTTAAAATGGAAAGCTTTGCTTGAAAGGTTAAATATGATGAAATGTTTTATTTTATGTGGGTGAATGTATTGATATTTCACAAATACAGTGTGATAAAGTGAGAGCTATAAGAATTTTCAGCTACAAGAGAGATTAAATGTGTTTTAATTTACAGGTGCATCCATTTAGAATTTTTTTAACAAATAAAAATTTAAAAATTGCAAGAAAAAAACATTTTTATATCCTCGAAAGAGATCCAGGAAATGGATTTTTTTCAGTTCACTTTTACAAACTTGTCTGTTTTTGGCACCATATTGTCACATTTTCAACATATTGCAAGTTTTAATATAAACCAGTTCACCGTAATTGCAAAATAGAGGCGCAACCGCATCTAAACACGTTTGTAAAAGGTAGAAAATTCTATTATTATTGAGCAGCCAAATTAATATTTGTCATTTAAACTCGACATAAATAGTGTTTGTGTATTGACTGTTTGTGTAAGACTTTTTTCTATCTCTCTCTATCTATTTGTGACTGTCAAGCATTTATCCCAGTTAAATCCTCATTATGTACTAATTACAGAACAGGTACTGTCTCAATGATAGGAACAATTTTGAATTAATAAGTTAAGCCATAAATCTCAGTAAAATGAGAGAATAAATCAATCAATAAATAAATCTTTTTTTTTAATGACAGCTCGAAATGCGTCATAATCACCTCCTAATTGAACTTTGATCTGTTGACTAAAAAAACCTTTATCAACGAGAATACAAGGTAATGAAGTCAGCTTTTTTTACCTGCTTTACAGTGGCACACCGTCATCATCATCACCATGATGAAGGTGAAAAAAGCGACAAAGTCCCGAAGAAGAGTCATGTTGTCGTCGTGCGTCTTGGAGCGGTTAATCCTGTTTGGAGACGCGTGAAGTCCACAAGGTCCTTAGGGAAACTGTTCCAAGTAATAAAAAAAAACAACCTTCTAACAGGCAATGTTACTGTATAAATGAAGAAGAAGTCAAAAAGAAGAAAACACAAGATGAAATGGGAAGTAAAGAGTCACCAAAAGCACCTTGATAGTCCGGCTCTCCTGCTCAGTCTACCAGGAACAGCAGGGAGGAGCTGGTGAGAGAGTGAGTGGGAGGAAAGATGTGACGGTGACACAGTCACCTTAATCATCAAGGGGAGGAGTCTGGAGAAGGGGAGGCGATATATATATATATATATATATATATATATATATATATATATATATATTATATTATATTATATTGTATATATATATTTTTTATTGCAAGACTAAAGACAATACATTAACACAACAAGAGGAAGACAAGAACAGTGAAGACAGGCCAGTTAGCACATTTCTGTGTGTGTGTGTGCACGTGAGCAGGTTGGGGTCTATAGGGCGGATACATGGAGAGAGGAGAGGTTAATAAAAAAATAATGATTATATTTATATACATACATATACATACATGCATATACACAAATAAATACACAAATTAAAAAAAAAAATAGTAAGTAGTTAAAGGGACTGTTTGTAAGAATCAGAAATGCTTGTTTACAGCGACACCAGTGGCCGTTAAATCAACGGAAGTCAGCACAGGCTCGCGCTTGTACTTGCTCTAAATAGACATGAACGAGCATCGCTCAAAACAGTGAGGTGACACACGTCAGCTAAAACCACAATATCACTCTATGTTTCAGCTGCTTGGTGTGATGGAATTTTCTTTTAATTCCTCTCTTCTTGGTCGAAAGGTCAGAGTGTTTGTCAGTGTCCCTCTGTTGACATTATTGGGTTGGAGTCCTGTCTAGAGGAGCCACCGTTGTCTATACAGCTGTGTCTGTAGTGGGGACCGTAGAGCCAGTCGCTAGGGCAACCAGGGTCAGAGATGCCAGAGGAACGGAGTAAGTCAAAACATGATAAGGGGTAAGACTCTGAGCACCAGGGAGGAAGGGCAGAGTTATGAGGCCTTCACGGAGAGAGCACCTCAATGTGGAGACCTGACAATTGCTCCTTGATCAAACTTCAATAAACCTTCTTTGTAAGACATCATCAGTTCCGGGGCCTCTTCCTTCCTTTAAGTTAACTTGTGTATCAAATATTCCATCACACCTGGCAGTAATGTTAGCTGACCAGACGAAGGTCTCTCCATGAATCACTGCTGATCCTAGTGTTGGCGGAGAGAAACATTATCGCTTCCCGACTGCGCCCGCAGGGAGACACCGGCACCCGGTCGGAGACGATAACGTTTCTCTCTGCGGAGCCCTGTCACTTCACAAGACACGGAAAACCTCTGTTGGTCTGGAGGAGCTGCAGCATTTATTTCTGCACAAACGTCCACTGTACATTCACTAGATATCCTCAGAGCGAAACTAACTCTTCTGCAGTGTGGAGTCAGCGCGCATGAACGTGAGGTGGAGCGAGACAGCGAGAACGCGTGTGGTGTGTGAGTGAAGACAAGCAGGCAGAGGAGCAGATGAGCAGAGGAGCGGTCTGAACAGCGTAGCCACACACGAGCACGCATGGGATCCCGACCCGGTAGATTTATACGTGTAAAAAGTTACAAACAGTCCCTTTAATTTAATGTGTGTATTCTTGATAGATCCTGGTATTGTTTTGGAGCGGTGTAATATAGGCCACTTACCTGTGAGCTAAAGTCAGATTGAGTAAGTAAGGCAACCTGTTCATTTTGAGAAGAAGTGTTTGTATATTTTGTTAAATTGTATTAATTTATGTTTGTTATAATTAGGCACCGGATGGAGAATGTTGAACACCCTTAAGAAGCCGACGCATTAATAACGTAAGATGAATACATACCTCTTATTTTTTATTACTAATTGTGGTAAGCATGGTAATATATTGATTTCATTTGTTTATTGTGCAGAAAAATCATCAACATCCATATCTTCATCCCTTATCCATTCTTCAACCTGCACCCTTTAACCTCTCTGAATAAATGGTTAACTGGCTCTTGAAATCTGGTGTTTAATGTGCATCCCAGCTAGAAGTTCAATGGTCCAGCATTAATACTTTCAAACAAGGCAACAATGATCTAACTTAGGACAACACATAAAACACTGTGCGTAAAGAGTTAAAGGCTCTCTCTCTCTCTCTCTCTCTCTCTTAATGAAGGCAACACAGTGCATGTTTGGGATCTTAAGTGCGATATGCTCCAAACCACCAAGTGTCCATCCATTCCTCCAGGAAGTCGTCAGGCTCTGGATGACTCTGTGAATCAATAAACGGATTAACTGTATGGTTAATGGCTTCATGCAGCAACAAACAGCACAAGAGTGAACAGCAGCAGCCTACAAACTGATGGTACAAAACATACTGTACATTTGATCTCAGCTGCATTGTTTTATGACAAGCTTGAACTGTAAATGAGTGAGCAAGTTTTCACTTCAACACCTCTTATATGAAGACATTCATTGTAATCTTAAAGGGGTCACTCCACCAATTTTTCTTTTATAAAGTTAGTCATAAAGGTCGGGGGCTCACAAAGGGACGGATTAAAGAAAAAAGAAATATCAATGGTCAAAATATCCTGGCTTTTAGCCCAGTAGTATGAGTCATGCTGCAGAAGTGTTGGATCCTACACTACCCATGATGCAACTACTCATACAATCTTGTGGCTGAATCAAGCCCCCAGGAAGAGAGCCGGTCGTTGATGCCAATTTATCATAGAGGCCAAACGGCAGTACAACGTCTGTGTCCGTCACGTGATGCCATTGTGGCCCAAAAAATACTTTTTCCTATAGACGTACATTGGGAAAGAGACATCTGTAACTCAGCGGATCATTTTTTTTTAGGTGAATCAACTCAGAACGAACACTTGAATAGCCCTTATTTAAATCATTAAGTCCTAAAAGTTGTAACAATAGCTGAATCCTGAGTTATTTCCCTTCCTCCGTTCATGTGAATGAGACCCAGACCGAGGCTGGAGCGAGGGCTGGGAGGCGGAGTTAGCAAGCCGTGACGACAGAGTGACGGTTGCGACCCCGTGACCGAGCAGACACTACTGCGCCTGCTCCATGGGCCCAATGGATGCAGAAGATCGCCGGAAGATCCGGGTACTTTTCCACTTGGAAGTCGAGCCATTTTTGGCATCATGCGCCCCGCCTCCAACGCTGTATCCAGTTCTCTTAATACATCCATGGTTGGGCCCCTTAGTTCCACCTAATACAAATCTTAAAGGGACTGTTTGTGACTTCTTACACGTATAAATCAATCCCGGTCGGTGTCTAATGCACGCTTGCGTGTGGCTATGCTGTTCAGACTCAGACTCCAACACAAACTAAACGGAAGCACCAAAACCGCAAAGTTCTATCTAGTGAAGCCCGTCTTACAAAACAGTGTTGGCCGTGCTCGGAGGACGCGGAGGACACCGTAGCTTTGGTCTCACGCCGGAGTCTCTGCGGTTCTCTGCTCCGCTGCCTGCCTGCCTTCACTCACAGCAGAATGGTCAAAATCAATGCAGCAGAGGCCAAAATATCCTGGCTTTTGGTCCAGTAGTAGGACTCATGCTCCGAAAGCGTCGGATCCTACACTTCCCATGATGCAACTCAGCGTTTTTCATACATTCTTGTGGCTGAATGGGAGCAAGCTGACAGTCCATATGAACGCAGGGCCGGCTCCAGTCACCTTTTGGTGCCTTATAGGTGAAATGTATCATCTCCAAACTCTCGATAAGTTTTTCCAGGTTTTATTGGAAAACGGCTTTACAAAGTAAGTTTGACAAGCAGCTGCACTTCAGTATACAATGCAATAAAAATGAAAAAAAAAAAAATCTCTCTGCTAGGACAGATTTGGACTGAAGTCCAAAACATTACAAATATAAATACATACATACAGTACGTACAAACATACAAGGATACAGAATTCACTTTACATACAGCATGGCAACAAAGTTATGTACATCTGCTTAAATATTATTCATCTATCTGCTAATTACAGTGTAGCACTTGTGAAATACTGTAAATAACCAGCGCTGTGATGAAGGTCTTATTACTTGAGATAAGGGAGTCGTTTCAGAAGCACAAAGGCACTGGATCTCAACCCAGATGTTAGGAACTCTCTTCACTTCCTGTACTGAAGTAAATATTATCACACCGCTGTCATCGGTGTGTCCTGTTTCTGACTTTAAATGTCTAAAAATGAGCCCATAGAGAGAGAATACTGTTTCATGATTGTTCTAAAGCTCTGATAGAATTTGTAATCATATTAATTACCTCTAATACAACATATTTTTTTTTACATTTACAATGTAATTGAGCTACTTTTAAACTAAGCAAACCCTTCTTGAGAGCAGCTTTATCACACAGCTTTATTACAACCCTGAGGTCTGTCCTTTCTTTGACTTTTAGGGAACACACTGAGAAGGCATTTGTCATTAAACAAACAGGGCAGTAACTTTTGCCCAGCGCTCACTCGGAGCTGCTGCTCTTTAGGCGGGACTCATCTGTTTATCACAGGAATGCTAGCCAGTAAACCCTTGGCTTGACCATCTTAATGCTCACCCTGCTGAGACAGACTAGAAAAGCCTGGCCAAACAAAACACTGAGATGCTTCTAAAAAGTCGACTCGAGTAGTAAAAAAAGGAATTGTGGAGGGAGCGTGGTGTCCTGCATAGATCTGAAGGGCAACATTGCAGAGAGAGAGAGAGAGAGAGAGAGAGAGAGAGGACGGAAAAGAATTGCTTTTAGTACAGTATCTGCCTCTAACAGTCAATCCTGCAGTTCATCACAAAGGCAGAAATAAAAGTGCAACCTAGCATGACTCAGCATAACACCTGAACCTGACATGCTGACCATTAGTCGGTGCTGCTGCTGCGATACATTCTCCGTAAATACTGCTGCTGTGGTTTGAATACATCCAACTTTCTGCGCTGCGATCTGTCACGCCAACCATCTACTGCACGTACAAGTGCAGTAAGGGGGTTAGGTAATTAGGCCAAATGGCATCTTCACCAGGGGGTGTGTTGGCAAGCGTAGCTGGGCAGATGTGAAACTGAGAGACACCCTCACCCAGTTCAGGTCCTTGAGGGAGAAGTGAGGGGGTATACATAATGGCATGGAGGATGGAACATGCCAATATAAAAAATAAATGACTTGATAAATGAATAAATATGTCATTAAATGTATCAAAAAGTAAAATAAAAAATAAATATAACCATTAATTAATTGATAAAATGTGATAAATTCATATTTCTTTTTTAATTTGCCTCTTTATTTATTTATCTTTGTATTAATTCCCTTATTTATTTACTTTTCTGGTTAATTTTCCCTTTTATTTATTTATGTATTTATTTTTCTTAATTTTTTTTTCATTTGAATTTATTTTTAAATGTATTTATTTATTTATGCACGATTTTTATTTATTCATTTATGTATTCTTGTCTTTATACATTTCTTTTTATATTTCTTTATGCATTTTTGCCTCATTATGTATTTATTTTCATTACATTTTTAATTTATTTTGCATTAGTTTTTTTATTCATTTAATTTTTGCATTGCTTTTTTTAAATTTTATTATCAAACATAAAAATGTATTTATGTATTTATGCATTAATGTATTTATTTATTTCCCTTATTCATTTCCACAAACTTATTTATACCTGACCAACTTATTTCTGAATCATTTTCTTTGTATATTTCTTTACACATACAAAAATAAAGAAGCAAATTAAAACAGAATTATCAATTTATGTCACATTTCATCAATTAAATAATGGCTACATTTATTTTTAATATAATTGTTTTGCTATATTTAATGACATATTTATTTATTTATTTATTTATTGAGTCATTTATTCATTTATTTTTTATTTTGACAGGTTCCGTCCTCTATATAAGGGCAGTTGGCGGCGGTGGCAGAGGGAGGCCGGTGGGACGGAGGCTCAGCCCAAGTTGGTGGACGTCCCGCTGATGGCACGAAACACATGGAGGGAGTTCTGTAACAGCGAGCGCATCATGTCCTCCTGGTAGATCTGGGGTCAAAGCAAAAACACAGACAGTTCACACATAAAGGTAGAGGTCAGACGCACACTCGTACTCAAATCATCTCTATTTCTGCCCCCACACATTGAATTGAATGGGCTGATACAATGTGACACACTATGAGATGTGTTTTGTACAATGAAATACATAGAACAAAGTTATTAAAGTAGTTTTATAAATTACTTTGCAACAAACGATGAAAGTGAAAGTGAAAGTGTCCACATAGCATTCTCCCATTGCTGTATGTAAAGTCATGTTATCCTTGCAACACACATTTGTTTTGTTTTTCTAAACTCGTTGGTATTTCTCTGATATCTCATCATTTGATCTGATCTTTCTTTGCATATTGTTTTGAATTGCTGATTAAATCTGGGATTGATGGAACAGCTGCAGCAGAAACCAAATACTACATGCAGCAAAATAGAAAGTACTACTGCTAGACACTGTGTTTGGACCATAGATGTCCTCCTACTGTACAAATGTGAAGCCAAAATATCAGATTTTGACGTCATTTGGAACCAGTAGTCTGAGCAGTAGTAATCAAAGTGGGTGAAGCCGAGGTATCGAGGTCACCCGCCCCGAACCAATCGCAAGCCGAGCACAGCCGCAGCTGGTCAGCGAGAGAGACTCACAGCTGCCTCATGATGTCTCGCCCCCTTTTTATAGCATGAAAATAACATTAACGCACGCAATTTGCGGTTTTTAGGTTGTAGCAGGCTCAGTTTTAAAGCTAGAGAGAAGACTGGTATCATATGAAACTATAAAAACTAAGGAATCCATTGGTACCAACCATGTTATACTAGCATGTTGGCAAAGAGGCTAAATAACGCTCCAAACTTGCACTAAATTTTGGCGAGGAAAAACTGGCATGTCCATTTTCAAAGGGTCCCTTGACCTCTGACCTCCAGATATGTGAATGAAAATGGGTTCTCTGGGTACCCACGAGTCTCCCCTTTACAGACATGCCCACTTTATGATAATCACACACAGTTTTGGGGCAAGTCATAGTCAAGTCAGCACACTGACACACTGACAGCTGTTGTTGCCTGTTGGGCTGCAGTTTGCCATGTTATGATGTGAGCATATCTGTTATGCTAAATTCAGTACCTGTGAGGGTTTCTGGACAATATTTGTCATTGTTTTGTGTTGTTAATTGATTTTCAATAATACATATATACATACATTTTCATAAAGCAAGCATATTTGTCCACTCCCATGTTGGTAAGAGTATTAAATACTTGACAAATCTCCCTTTAAGGTACATTTTGAACAGATAGAAATGTGTGATTAATCGCGATTAACTACGGACAATCATGTGATTAATCACGATTTAATGTTTTCGATTGACAGCCCTACTGCTAAGTGTTGCTGGAGTTTCTGTTCAGACTTTTTTTCCTTCCTCCATGCACCTTGGAAGTAGGTGAAGTTGTGCACTACACTGCAGGTTATCAGTTATGAAGAGGAACACTGTCTCATCTGATTATCAAGAACCATCTATCCAACAGGCATCCATGCAATGTCTGTTACAATTTGCCTCACGTCAAAATCCGGCCAAGCCCTCAAACTGAACTTCTGCATCAGTCGTCATTCTAGTGCAATTTCAACATCTACTATAAGTTATCATCACTTCTCCATTGTCTCAGTCAGAGGTTGATACGCCCATGTTTGTGGCTGACTTGTGATGAGACGGCAACATCCTGAAATTAATCTGTTAAACAGATCAATACATTCTCAGACCCGATCTATACAACACATTTAGCCCTTTCAGACAGAATTCTTCTTCTTCTTCTTCTTCTTCTCTGCTCCAGAGGAGACAGGTTTGACAACAACAATGACAACAACAGAATAGAAACCTGGATGTTCATTTTGCCATCATCCTGGTTTGTTTTGGAACTGAGGTAGCGGTGTTATCTATGACCAGGATGTTGTGTTTTACAGGTCTATATATGCAAATATCTCAACCTTAACCAGGACGCTACTGTGTAAACAGACATCATTTGATTAGTGGCATCTCTCATTTGCAATGTTTTCAACACCATCTGCCGCGCCGGCGTTGACCACAATCTGCAATGTAAATACCCTATCGTGACTCAGCGTGATCTGGCAAGTTTGTCGAAGGAGGATTCAACGGCTGGCACATCAGCCAGAACCACTTTCATCCTCTGAATGCCTTTCGGATGCCTAAAATCTTTTCCGTTTGAATGCATTTGCCTGATTCGTCTTCTTTTATTCTCACTTGTGGTAATTAAAAGGAACTGTTTGTAAGAATCAGAAATTGGTCGTAACAGCGACACCTGTGGCCGTTAAGTCAACGAAAGTCAGCGTCCTGTTGCTCGCGTTCGCCCGTGTGCACTCTCTACCTGAATGTGAGCGAGCATCCGTCAAAACAGTGAGGCGACACACGTCAGCTAAAAGCACGATATCACTCTGTATTTCAGCTGCTTTGCAGTAATGTTAGCTGACCAGACGAAGGTCTCTCCATGAATCAATGTTGATCCTAGTGTTGGCTTTTCCTGCCTCAGGCTCCCGACCGTGGCCGGAGGAAACAGGGAAGACACCGACACCCGGACGGAGACGATAACGTAACTCGTTGCGGAGCCCCTTCACTTCACAAGACACGGGAAACCTCTGTTGGTCTGGAGGAGCTGCAGCATTTATTTCTGCACAAACGTCCACTGTACATTCACTAGATATTCTCACAGCTACTAACTCTTCTGCAGTGTGGAGTGAGCGCGCATGCACGTGAGGTGGAGCGAGCTGAGTGAAGGCAAGCAGGCAGGCAGAGGAGATCAAAGCTACGGTCTCCCCCGCGTCCTCCGACCGCCACCAACACTGTTTTGCAAGACGGGCTTCACTAGATATAACTTTGCGGTTTTGGTGCTTCCGTGTAGTTTGTGTTGGACTCTGAGTCTGAACAGCGTAGCCACACGCGAGCGCGCATGGGACACCGATCCGGATTGATTTATACGTGTAAGAAGTTACAAACAGTCTCTTTATTCACCCATTTTTAGAGTCTTTCCATTTTGATTGCTGTTTTATTTTTTGTATCTGGATGAATTGATGTTATTTAGATTACCCATTCAACCATAAAATGGGTGCAAATTGAAAACTGATGGGTATCAAAAAGGACAAAACTGAACTTCAACACACTTCATGATCACTTTACCTGTTTTTCCTTAAAGCTAAAGGCCAGCACAATGGAGAGAAAGAGGCAGACCAGTTAGTTCAGTGAAATCAGAGCAGCTGAAGTTATATCAAATGTCAGCTGGCACAACAACAATGCTGTAACACAGAGATGTCACATTCCACTGATGGGAAGAGGATTAAGTACACAATATTATTGAGCAACAGTGCAATGATGTGCAACGTGATATTGCAGCACACGCCGACGAGTCGGGAGAATCAGCTCGATTCTACTGAATATTTATCCAGGAAATGTACAAGAGGAAATCAGTTTTCAATTATTTCTGGATGTTAAATTAACACAGCTTCCGCAACTCATTATGACTCACTCCCAAGTCCCAACATTCATCCCCAATGTTAAACATTAAGCATCAGGAACATTATAGCGGCTCCTGAAAACTTCTAGAAACATTAGGGCCAAAGTCTTAATGAAATCAGGCCTTCATTTATGCAACGTAACCGGCAGGGATAATGTGTTGATAATGGCTCTTTCTGTGCCAGTAAGATCACTCAGGTTTACTGCTTGTTGATTTTTATAGCCTCGCCGCCCACGTTCTGGTTATTTGCACTTTAAGCTATTCACTAAAATAAACCACAGGGAAATGGACTTCAACTTTGCTGCAGCTCAAGGTAATTATGGGTGCAATAAACAAATTATAGAGAAGACGTGGTACATGTTATAATGACTCATATGTATGTGCAGTTTGATTTGTCTCAGTTTCCATTTTCTTTATGTTACTGGCTCTTATGATGGCATATTGTAGATAAATAAATAATCCATTTTGATTTGCTACACTCCTGTCTGCACATGTTTGATTATTTTCCAATCCACTGCAGCAACCTCTCACATCAAAGCAGTATGAATGTCTGTGTCAAAGGGGGTGTAACGTACGCAGACGTTTATTACCTGCTCGTGGATGATGTCAGATAGCTCCTTTACCATCTCTTTGAAGTTGGCTTTTAGCCCCTCGTGGTACTCCACCTGGTCCTCTTTGATAAGACGCTCATTGATGTCTAGAGCTATACTGCAAGCCTGGACAAAACGCCTGCAATTACAAAGGACAAACTTAATAACAAATAATCAACCATTAATTTAATAATAGAAATGAGGACAGAACAGATTAAAATGAGGATCAACAAGCAGCTAATCATAAGGACAAAGAGTACCTGAAAATGTCCTTGAGATCTTTTAATTTCTTGTTGCCAGACTGGTTGGATTTACTGTCATCCAAGAATGCTCTGGCGTAGGCCATGGGACCTGCGTTCACCTGCAGCAAGACATGCCTCAAAGTGTTAAGCATTCCTATTCTCTATTCAGCACGCAAACAGATAATAATCAGCACGCACGCACGCACCATTTGTGCTTTTGTATGACACTCATACCGACAACAGGCCAGTTTTGCGCAACAACAGCAGTTCATGTTTCTTCTTTATGCAAATTTTAGATATATAAACTGTTATAAAAGTGTGTGATTTGCCCTGCAGCAGTTATTATTATCTTGTTTTTGTCAATCTTCTTCTTCTTTTTCCTAGGAAATCTGCCTTCCCATGCATGAAAATAAACCAAACTTTGCACATAGGTCCAGTCATATGCTAAACCTCCTCAACTTGCTTTAGGCGTACGTGTTACAACTTTGCAACTTCCACCAACATGTAGGCCAAGTGAGCAGAAATGTTCAGATGCTTCAACCTGGCAGGAATTATAACGCCCATCACTAAAACTTATTATGTCTCCGCCCACAATTGTTTTGCTCAATTGACACCAAACTTGCTCCGCTGCATCTTCAGACTGTCCTCGACAAACCATCCAGCCAGATTATCAAAGATTGAGCCCACAGTACATCAAAATGTTATAGTGTAAACAGTACTGTACACAGCTACTGCAGATTCTCACTAAATAAAGCTACAACGTTTATGAAAAAAAATGACAAAATGTTGAGGTCATCAATTGGAATCATCAGAATCACATACATATTTATTATGGTATTTTATTTTTCCCTCAGCTGTGTCCCTGAGTGTCTGAGACCTTTACCTGCACAGAGACGCAGCCCTGCAGTTTGAGCTGCAGCTGGATCATGTCCACCTCCTGGTTGGAGCAGAGTTTGGTCAGCTCTGCCGTCCGCGCCTTCATCTCATCTATGGCCACATCCACCGGCTTAAGCTCCACCTGCTTCTCCCCCAGCACCTCCACGCGCTTCTTCACATATGGGAAAGTGTTGGCGGCTGGAGACAAAGAGGGCAGGGGAAAAACTGGTTGGGTCATGCTTTCAAATTGAACAAAATGAACATGAGTCAGATGTCCTTCTTTAAAGGGTCGGCTTCAGGTGAGCCCTCAGTTGCTTGTCATGTGCAAAGCGATCAAATGCGATGAGAAGTTTGAAGGCTTACTGTGGCAACACTATATTTGTTTTGATTCACAGAAAGAAAAGCAGAAGAATGAGCCAAAGCATCTGTTGTTCTGTTCTGTTGTTGTTACAGGAAGGTTCAATGACATGAGATAAGCCAGAGATACTTGAATAGAGTGTGGATGGAGGGATCCTAATATCCAGCTGCTCCTCGCTACAGTAACCAGCTGTTTTAAATAAAACAACGCACATCTGCTCTGTAAGAAAAGATTCTAGTTTTTGTACATAACATTGAAGGGATAGTTTGGATTTTTTAAAGTGTGGCTGTATGAGGTACTTATCCATAGTCAGTGTATTACCTACAGTACATGGCGGTCGGCACGCCCCCGGTTTGGAGAAACAGACAGGAGTACTTCAGTACGTTATCTACGCTCTCTTCAAAGCCACCAGACTCCATTGACAAAAACAGTATTTTTACCTCTCTGAACACAGGAGTTGCTGGTCTACCGCTGCCTCGATCGGTTAGTTTGTTTGTGTTATTGTGTGACTTTGGTGAATCTGAACTAAACCCTTTAAAAAGTCACACAATAACACAAACAAATCAACCGATCGAGGCAGCGGTAGACCAGCAACTTCTGTGTTCTGAGAGGTAAAATTACTGTTTTTGTCAAAGGAGTCTGGTGGCTTTGAAGAGAGCAAAGATAATCAGTTCCCCGTTGGAAAAGGCCGTCTGACGGCAAGGTGAAGCGGTGAAAATATTAGAAATATAGCGTACTGTCTAAGGGCGCTTTCACAAGACAACATTTAGTCCGTTTTAATCGAACTCTGGTGCTGACCAAAACAACCGGTTCAAGATTGCTTGCAAGAGGTGGTCTCAGACCGTTTTTAAGTGAACCAAAACGCAGGCTGCCTGTTGAGATGGACACAAGTAAACGACAGGTTAACATGAGTGGGAGAGAGGACTGACTTGGACAAAGTCTGATGTTTGCTGGACATCTAGGCCGCAGAACATGCTATATAAAGTCCATAAAAATAGTGACATTTATAGGAGATAAACTAGAGGTGAAGGGATTTTGTGCAAACAGTAGAGCAGTGAAAGTGAAAACTTCAACAGCAGTATATCAAAGTCTGCGATTCCCTGCAAAGAAGTGGCAGCTCTCGACATGAAAAAGATAAATTCACTCCTTCGTACGCGCCCCTAAGCTATTTTTTTTTTATTATTTGGAGGTTTTAATGTGTGCACTGTGAAAAGCCAACCAAACTAATTAAAAAACAAACCAAAAGTGAAAGAGTTCTATGTATAGTTACCTCATACAACCCCCACTATGAACTACCCCTTTAACTATGACTTCAAATGGATGAGATGTACAGCTGAGGTCTTTGCTTTGTCTCTGTACGGTGTGTCATCATGATAACACAGATGAATGCATTATTAATGTGGTGTTAAACATGTTGCATGTTAAATGATGGAGGTGTTTTGTGCATGAGTGCGTTTCACGTACTTGTGAGCACGCTCCTCCTCTTGCACTGCTCCTCCACCCCGCCGTGCTTTTTGCCCGACAGCGTGTACGGCGTCTCGAACACAAAGCGGTTGATGTTGTGGCACTTCTCAAAGTCGGTCTTCTTCTCCGGCGCCTCCTTCTCCTCAAAGTACGCCTTGACAAATGTCACCTGGATGTAGGCGAACTTGGTGTCCAGGTCTTTGGCGTTTACCTGTGGGAAAGCAATCACCTTTAAATGAAATAGAATTGCAAAAAGCACTATAGAGAGTTGGGGAAGAGAATTGTGGCTCGTATGACCTGTTGAGAATCCCTCAACATCCCTCTTGACTGCTTCAACATAAGCTGTCCCCTCAAACTCCACTGATTCACAATAAGAGCAGCCAAAGAAGTCAGATTTTATCTTGTCAATCGAGACTTCACAATGACTCCATGGAGAGGAAACATTTCCAACAATGTGTTCATTATGTTCTTCCTCCATTTCCTCCACTTCCTCCACCGCACCTTGTTAGAGTCCTGAATTATCTTGACGTTTTCCGGCCCAAACTTTTCCCCGTAGAGTGTCATCAGCCGCTGAGAGATTTCGGACAGGCCGGTGAGCTTGGGCTCTTTGTAAATGTACTCCTTTCCGTCCTCCTCCTCGAAGAAACCCTGCACAAAACACAACGAGAGACAGTCCAGTTTTTAGTTGAGTAACAGGTCTTAAAAGGTTATTTTTCCTTCAGTGTTTTCAATACAAATCAACTTCAAGTGCCAACAATACCATTATAAAAATGCTCTGAATCACACTTGGTAACCAGCTCAAACACATGGAGGGAATTCAAGTGGAAAATTACAGGGAACAGGGGAATTAAACAGAAGTAAGTAAATAAATAAGGTAATTATTGCAAACATAAATAAATAAAGAAGCAAATTAAAACAGAAATATCAATTTATGTCACATTTTATCAATTCATTAATGGCTACATTTATTTTTAATGTTATTATTGCTACATTTAATGACATATTTATTGATTGATTTTTTGGCAGGTTCCGTCCTCCATCAAATGGGGGCCCAATGCACATTAACAAATTGTAGAGCACAGAAACAGGAAATCGTCTCCACATATTTTATAGCCTTGTTGTAAGTAAGATGCTTACACCACATTTCGCTTTACTGGCATTACACATTTGCATGACACAACATTTCCTGAAAGCGTCTGCCCACTAACGTCACTGCAGCTATTTGATCCAGTTTATTGCGTCCGCGGACTTGAACCCGCTTGTTGTTGCAGCGCTATTACAAAGCTGTTGATGCAACCTTTGCATGGCGAGAAGAGTTACTGTGTTGCACTCAGCTGTTCTTCCAAATCAGATTTGGGATGACTGTAATTTCACTTGGCACATTTCCATTATATGTCCAACACTGGAGAAGGATGTGATACACGCCTACGCGATCCCCAACAAATGGATTCAGTCACGTAACTACACAGCAACATTATACAAGTCATTTTCAATGGAAGTCAGTGGCATGAAGCTACAAACTGTCACGCAGCGTGTCGAGATGGTCTCAACAAAACACGCCGTTAACGACATAACTACGTCAACGAGCGCTTGAGCAACACTTCAACGGCGACTCGCCGACAATGTAGCTGACTACGCTGGACGTTTTATTGCTTTTGGCGCTGGTAGTGTGAACGTAGCATAACGCCCGGACCAGACTGCCGGCATGAACTGCTGCGTCTCTCACGCCTGTGGGGTCGACACCGGCAGCGTCTCCTCTGCTGCTGCCAGCCGTTTCTTTCAACATAGAGTTTGCCTTTCATAATGGCCATTTCATTTCATTATAAATGTCATTTATATTTATTTTAGACAGAAAAAGGTTAAGAAGTGTGTGCTCATTCATAAATAATAGTAATAATGCACAATTAAAATCTGGTACTTTATTCAGTCATGGAGCCATGCAACACTGTCCTACAAATATTTCAGAATAAAAGCCTTGTGTTGTCCACAGAAAAAAACGCAGCGCAGAAGCAGGAAGTGTTGATTTAAAAATAAATCTTTACTTTTTTCATGTCTGTGACGTATTCTACAGACATACACATTGAAACTGTAGTAATGTTGCTGGTATGATGTCAATATACAGTCAAAAGAACATTTTCACTGTCTGTTGTTGCTGTGAACCGTGCAGTTCGCGGTAAAAATAGGCGAGACCTCGAGACCTTGAATCTCTAGAGGAGACGCAGCTGACACGCAGCCGAGCTGCGCCTGAGCCGCACTGCACGTCTCCATAAATTTTTCTGTCTAAAATAAATATAAAAGACATTTATGATGAAATGAAATGGCCATTATGAAAGGCAAACTCTGTGTAGAAAGACACAGCTGGCAGTAGCAGCGCAGCAGCAGCAGAAACGTTATCGGTGTGGACGCCACACACGCGCGAGAGAAGTAGCCGTCACACACTGCTAATGCATCAAGTGTGGTCCGGGCGTTATACTGTATAAAAGCCTTCTGCTACGGTTAATCACATCTCTACAGCCAGAAGGCAGCAGGGCAAATATGTGGGATGACTGCATAGTGCAGAGCTACTGGCCATGATAATCCACTGTGGGGATTAAATCATGCAAATCAAACACAGATCCTTGTGCAAATATAAAACCTGATGGTTATAACTCTGTGTTCTCACACAGGTGTGACATCCTGGCCATGGACATACACACACATGAGTCATTAATACTTTAGAAACATTCCAATCTCCTTTCTGTTTTTCTTCACCTTATTTTAAAGCTGTCTGGCAAAGGTTGGAATTCACTTTCACTGTTTACTGTAATCCCTAAAACAAAGAGGAGAATGATTCATCACCACACCTGGTTTATTTACCCAACCCCTTTTGCATGCAGCATAGCGCTATGTGTGTCAGGTGCACTGGGTGCTGCTCATTGCAATTGCACTTTAAATAAAAGACCTCCTTGAAGCTGCTTGTCGTCCTCACCTGTCCGTAAAAAGCCACTCTGAAGTATGTCCCGAGCAGCCTGCGGCCTGACTGTATCACCTCCATGATCTTGTTGTAGGCTCTGTGCAGAGTGTCGTACAGCCGGCTCAGTTTCTGGAAAAAATAAAACAGATGGCATCAGAGTTGGTCTATTTTATGAGTGTTTGTTTATTGGAGCAACCAGGCAGTGCATGCAGGAACGAGCAAAAGCATTTCAGTTATGTAATATCCCAATAAACATGTAAAACACAATAATCAAACTCATTTTTCTTTGTTTGCATCAGATAATTATGTGGTCTTTCCTCTTGTGGTGAAGGTAGCAATTTGTGTGTTAAGGCATGAGCATGCACACAAAGGAAGGAGTATGGCTTGAGGGTATCACACAGAGCAATTTGTGCCAAAATTATATTTGGTGCCCGGCCACTATTCTGTCTTTCAGAGGCTGTAGCGGGCTCAGCTTGTCGTGAATGAGGCTAAACAACGCTCCAAAGTTATGCTAAATTTTAGCGAGGAAAAACTGGCATGGCCATTTTCAAAGGGGTCTCTTGACCTCTGACCTCAAGATAGGTGAATGAAAATGGGTTCTATGGGTACCCACGAGTCTCCCCTTTACAGACATGCCCACTTTATGATAATCACATGCAGTTTGGGGCCAAAACAAAGCAGATTTTTCCATGCAGTATAAATGGTAAAAAGGGTTTCTGCATGCTGGGGTAAAATGCAATTCTTGCAAAAATCTTTAAATGTCAACAGGTTTTTGATACCAAATCACAGCATGACTTTTTTCTATGGTGTTCCTCAAAGTCTTGGTGTCTTAACGTGGTATTTTGGAGGGATTATTGATCATTTTTTATCAATTCTCGAGTGGTAAAAATTGCTGCAAAAACTTATGAACCATAATAGAGCGTGGGGATGACTACCATATACTTCAATTATAATGTTCTTAGCCCTGATTTTGTTTTCAAGAGCAACAAGGAAGAGCTTTTAAAAGCACTTGATAACCACCAGGTTGCAAGTAATTAGTAGTTAGAAAGGTCAAACTGGTATGTTGTTAAGTGGCGGCAATTATGTGGTCTCAAGCAACTCTATTGGCAAACAATACAAAATATGATGAAGAGACGCTAATAATCCAGTGAGTGCAGGTTAACAAGTCAAAGAAGGAGGAGTGGGAAATGAACAGGGTGAGTAAGTATTTATCTCAAGAAAGAACAACCACAAACCAAAGTCCTTACATAGGTGTGATTACTTGGCCTTCACAAGCATGAGGACATGGATGGATCGCTTTGCAAGGAAGAGGCGAGAAACAGTGGCTGAATGTTTACGATATCTGTTTGAGTGTGTGGGGATGTTGCTACGGCACCTCGTACTCGTGACGCTTCTCGTAGATGGGGATGATGAGCTTGGCGATGTGCGTGATGAGCTCATAGCGTTCGGCTTTCCACAGCGCCTCCACGCAGACCTCGAGGTGTTCCACCAGGACTTCCTAAAAAGGGGCAGAAAAGGGAATAACAGGTGTCTTTTTATTAGGATTTAAACCTGATATAAAGTTTTCAACACTAGTTACAGTACTGATACCAAAACAATACTATTTCTGACACCTTACTTTGAGAAATAGAAACAAAAGAAATGTTCTCAAATGTTAACTATTGTCTAAACACAAGCAGCTGTACTGAATGCACAAGATCGCCGGATGATCCGGGTAATTTATCACTCTGCAGTCGAGCCATTTTGGGCTTCGTGGCTTCAAAGTATCTGTATTGACTAACTATTGCCTGAGTCACTTCACAATGTCACATGCAAGAAAGCTGATCTCGTGCAGACGGCCTCACCTCAGTGTAATAGACGTCTTGCATTCCCGTGTCTTCCCTCATCGCAGCTTCCTCTTCAATATTGAAGGTGATCTTCTTAAAGGCTGCGAGGCCGGTGGGGAACAACTCTGATGAGCAGCAAAGACGAGGTGTAAAAAAAACTAGTTAGATGTGCAAAAGGAAATTATCTACTAACTATTTCATGAGTTTTGAAGTTGGTGGCTCTAAAAACTCTAAAAACAGTGAAAATCTAAATGGATTTCTGAACGTATTTTTGAGTAACGGTGTGTAGAGATGCTTTACAGATAAAGATAAATATCCCTCCGTGGTTGGTCGTACGTGAATACCTCATAATAAACCACATAATAACAGCAGCGACACAGTGTCTCTGCCTCTCGTCTAGGCGCCAGCACATTTTTAGTGAGATAAGCGGTAAGCTGTTGTTGACCAACTGTTGCACCTCCGCTGACATGCCTCTAAGATAAACACCATTTGTTTTGATTAATATTTGACTGCAGGATCATGTCGCATTGTGAGGCTTTGTTTTTACTAGAGAGTGCGGAGTGTTTGCATGCTGTATCTAGCAACAGTCAAACTGGCGTGTCTTTTATCACCAGTGCAAGCAAATCATCCTGGAGGACCACAACGCTCCATAAAGAGTGTTTACCGGTGAAGGTTTACGTGCATTGTACTGCACTGTTCTGTGTACTGTACTGTCAGTCACGTCTTCATAGCGTCGGTTAATAATGTGATGCCACTCCTTAATTGTGGCGACGGTTTGACGTTGGCAAATACTTTCGTTGTTCCATCATCAACAAACTGTCATTTTGCTTCATGGTTCAATCAACAGTGTTTTATTAATGCTGCACACACAGCTTAGTGTTCGATTACAGGATAAATGTGAGCCACACATGGAGTTTGTTTACAGTTTTGTGTACAGTAGATGTGCGGAGGGGCCTTACTTTTCCTGTACAGGTACTCTGCAACCAGAGCGGCTACATGAACGTAGCACATGGCGGCCTGTGGAGACAACAAACAGCAGCAGATTTAGTGATAATAGAAGTAGTAATAATAGTAGAAACACAAGACCAAGAGTGGAAACATGCAGTTCTATATGAAACTGAAAGGGAAAACCTCACCACAGAGTCAGTGAGACAAAGGTGAGATTGCAATCAGCAACTCTAATAGTAATATTTCATACTGCTGTCACTGTAATGTCATTACACATCATATGGTGACTGATTTATTGCGACGGTTATACAACGGCTAATTAGTTTCACCTGTAAATTTAACACATTGTGAATCACATCGTCCAGCCACACATGCTATCTTAACTGGTAGTTTGTCACCTGTGAAACAACAACATGCATCTGAAAGGTGAATAGTTCATCTGTTGTTATTCATGCAGTCATTCCCAAATCTGATGGTCTCTTATCCTATACTGAGGCATGTTTAACTGTTTTATTTCCTTTCCTTTCTTACTTACTTACTATCTCTACTTATAATAAGTGATAGTGAGATGATTTTTTGTGTACAAGCATTGTTATAGAAGTGTGCAAACAATGAAAACAAAATAAAAAATAAAACAAACGGAATTTAAAAAAAAATTAATAAAATCAGATAGAAAAATATAAATATAAAACAAAATAAAAAAATAAGACAAAATATAATTAACAAACAAAAACTGAATAAAATAAATAAATTAAACAAAATAAAAAATAAAACACAAAATAAAACAAAATAAAAAAAAAATTAAATAAAAACAACTGAATATAAAGTAAAACAAAAATGAATCAAAGCAAAAACAAAATATAATACAACTGATCAAACAATAAAAAACAACAAATAAAGATAAAACTGAATAGAAAATAAAATAAAATAAATAATGTTTTAGTCTTGATTTACTGTCTTATCTTACTCTTATTCTTGCTTGTAATAAAAACAGTTAAATAAATAAATGCACTTGAACTGAAGCTGACAGTATGTGTCTACTGGACCACCCAGGCTCAAGCTGTGTGTCAGCTCTGACCTTTGACCTTCCTCTGGAGAGGAACAAATGCATCTTCCTCCAATAAAACGTCACATTGTTATTACAACACAATTAAAGTAACGTAGTAGAAGGGAAGTTTCCCAACATTTCTTTTGTGACGGGACTTTTCAGTCAGTATCAAGCTCTTGTTTATACTGAAATAGGATAAAATAATCAATGTTTATTTCTTATTAACTAGAAATAAAACTTGTATTGTGTCTTCACCACACTAAAATGTCGAACCTAGACCATTAATAAATATTTACCTAGGTAGTTTACATATTTGCACTATTAGCACAGGACCTACTGTGTGCGTGCCACAGGCTGCATAAAACTCTGTAACAACTAACCACAGTACAGTGTGATAACAAGCGGGAGTGTTTTGTTGCGTTAATAAAATGTTTTTACAATATCAAACTTTAACCTTTGTGCCTCGCTTTAAAAAAACTGCTCTTATATCCTTATAGGACAAAATGTCCCCTTCCTAAAACTGTTATAAAATGATATATTAATATAATTTTCCACTTTCACTGAGTTAAATCTTTTAACCAACATCAGTCCTGATAATAACTACCAAATATTAATTAATCCTCAGAATTTTAACCCTTTAAATGCCAGTTTGTTTACATAATGACACTGTTGTTATGGGAACAAAATTATTAAAAATTAAAAAATTAAAATTATTTTCTGTATACTAAATATTAAGGGGTTTTTCACAGTCTGGGATATATCAATGATTAGCAACAACATTGATTTTGTAACTGTGATATATTAACTTCCTTCTGGAAGGAGACTTCAGAGTCTGAGGTGTGTGTGACATCCCACCTCAGGAACAGCACGTACCGTTTGCAGGAGGAAATTAAGCTCCAGCCAACACACACTTTAGGAATGCTTTGCACTAGACACTTTAAAGGATGTTGCAATAGCAGAAGGCTCTTCACAGTATTTTTAGGATTTTATTGGTTTGAATGAGTGTATAAATGTTTGTGGTTGTCTACTACGTACACTATGCACTGCACCGAAAACAAATTCTAATCAACTACGGTTTGACATGGCGATAAAAGTATTGAATTGAATAAGACGTGGATACGGTGCTGCCGCTCAGCCTTGCATCCAATTTTTTTTCCAGTGGTCACTCGCAGTATTGCAGCAAAAAATCCCCAAAAACATGTTCCCCGATAGACAACCACTGTAAAAAGTACGTCTGTGAAACTGTTGACGGGACACCTCGAACTGCAAATAAAGTCGATTGGCTGCACAGTTTATTATAGGTATAGTATAGTTTATTATATTATGATATAGACTTATTATAGGAGCTGAGGTTGAACTGCCAAAATGCATTCCATTTGCATTAACACAGCCAATAAAGTCCCTAGTGGGAGACAAAGGTTAAACTCATTAAAGCATTTATGCTGCATTTTTATCCTGGAGGGATCCAGGAATGATATACGGTGAGTAATACTTCCTTGAAATCGTGTGGGTTTGAAACCTGAGGCTGAAACACTGACTCACTGTGTGTACTAATACTGTACCGTGCGACTCTGTGTTTGCTTTGGTGTTGCCTCTGAGCATGACAGTGTGTCACCTAAGTGAAAATATACCCTTTTATACTTTAATACCCCTTTAAGCCATCTGACAGATTATTATCTCTTATCGTAAGTGAGAGAGAAAGGAGGTCAGATTGTATGCAAATATGTCTAAAAGTGATTAAAGAGAACATTCAAAGTCTTCCTGTTGATACCTCAGAGAGATCTCCGTTCTTGAGGTGAGCTCGGGCCATGCTGTCCAGCCAGGTTCGTCTCAGCTCGGGGGTGCTGGCGTAGGACCGGGCCAGGCTGTACTGGAGGTCCAGCAGCATCTCCGGGTCTTTCTCATGCTCCCTCATCTGGGCCGTGGCCATCAGCACCGTACGGATCCGCTTGGTCAGACCCTTCACTTCAGAGGGGAATGCCGTGGACTGAATCATGCAGAGAGGAGTTAACACACACAGACACACACACAGACTTATGAAAACATGATTTAGTCTACTGGAAAAATACGAGCAGGGTCATGTACTTCAAATGTGGCTTAACTAATCTGAATCTTGTTATTGTACAGTGCGCTCTTATTTTGAAATAAGGACAACATGAAGAGAGAATCAAAACCATAATCAGCACTCATATCATGCTGTGCTAATCAAATGATTGCAGTTACATGAGGAAGCCTCCCAGCATGCACAGGGCCAACATACTCATTTGCACAATTCGAATTTTTTTGCATAATGTCGTTTTATATTGTGATCCACAACGTTTCTACTGTTTCCACACGTTTGCCAATTAGTTAAAGGGATAGTTCGGGTGTTTTGAAGTGGGGTTGTATGAGCTACTTATCCATAGTCAGTGTATTACCTACAGTAGATGACAGTCGGCACGCCCTCTAGTTTGTAGAAACAGGAAGGAGTTATGGCACAGAAGCTAACCAATGTACTGCTGTGGACAGGGACAGCAGCAAAATCAATATTAGTTTAAGTGGCCACTTAACCTTGCCAGCCTTTTCCGTCAGGGAACCGAAGCGGTTATCTAGGCTCTCGCCAAAGCCACCAGACTCCATTAAAAAAAACAGTCATTTTACTTTGCAAAACAGAGGAGTTCCTGATCTACCACTGCCTCGATCGGTTAGTTTGTTTGTGTTATTGTGTGACTATGGTGATTTGAAGGTTAGTTCGAATTCAAAAACCACTGAAACTCTACATCTGTGTGAAAGAATGTGACATCCATCATCTTCACCTCCTACGTATTTACAGTATAAACGTATAAATAAACCACATTGGTCGTATTGACACAATATCTCTAACTGGGAACAGAGTTCTTTAGAGGTGGGACCACTGTAGCTGATCAAAAGGGGAAAATAAACACAGATTTGGATCACAGCGTTTTTGGGTTGAGTAGTGCAGCGCAGGCTTATATGGAAAGATTACAAACCATTCTATCAGATTGAATTTAGAGACTGATAAGACTTTCTGTTTTTTGGAAAAACGTCCATACTTTTCCAGGCTCAAATTTCCAGTCTTTTCTGTAGAGTTTTCAGACCATATATGACTTTGTGACAAGATTTTACACAAAGTTTGCATCCAGTTTTTTGTTTTTGCCCAATTGGAGTTGTTAACCAACCAGAGCTTTGCATTTGGGATTGTCAAGACAGCCCTCAAAAACCGTCCCCAACACAGAAAGTTGGACTTTTCTTTCCACTGTTAAACATTGTGTACTTGGGTTAACGCTGTCTCGCAGGCTGTGACCAGGCCTCACACAGCGGTTAACATTTAGGCTGCGCTGGCTGCTCCAAACGCCATGAAAAATGATATTTTAGAAAACAAAATAGGGGTCTGGAAACAAAACAATTCCCATACTCCTTATCCAGACCTGGAAATTACTAAAATCAGATTCCATACTAGGTAACCCCGTAGTCTCGTTGATTTCTACTATACCTTCATGGCCTTGTCGCTGTTCGCAAAGTTGTTGATGATGGAGAGAGACTCCTGGAAGCGCGAGCTGCCGGTCAGCGCCACGTCGGAGATCAGCTGGCTTACGGCGATGATGATCTGGACGAAGAAAAAAGGGAGCAAAGCGATGGGGATGGAAGAAGATAAATGAACGGAGGGTAAGCACAGATCCACACCAAATGGTACATACTGTATATTGACAGAGTCCAGTGAGAGCTAATGGAAAGCTGGACGGCCTTCTGCAGAGACTCAGCAGGCAGTCTGTGTTTAAACACCCTCTAAACATTCTCTCCGTCTTATGAAAGCCTCTGAAATACTCCGAGGACTGTGTGTGAACAAACGGCTAAAAGGTCGAGGGTGAATATCAGGGTATTACAGACCACCGAGTGTGTTGAATGTTGACAGTATGGATATTGTTCACAGAGTTTTGAAGGCCAGACCCTTAAGAAGGATTTCCTCCGTTTCTTCCTCTACTTAAAAAAAAAAACAGCACTCCGCTCCACTTTACCTGCAGGTGCGTGCGCAGGAAGGTCTTCCTCTTGGTGTACTCGTAGTTGTTCCTCATCAGTAGGTAGAGCAGGGCCGACACCTCAGCCCTCAGACATCCCAGCTTGGAGACGCAGCACTTGAGCACCTCGCAGCACAGGGCCTCGCACAGCGTCACGCGGCCCTTGAACAGCACCGACGGGAACTGACGGGGACAACGTGTTAGTGTATTAAAGGGCAGGGACGGGATTAGAAAAGTACTGTAAGTATGTAGGGAGGACAGCAGGAAAGTGGCAGTGAGACAGTAGAACAGGAACAGGAGCTGTGCATCCCAAAAAAGACAGTTATATGAGGTTTGTTACCAAGTAGAATGAGTATGTGTATGTACTTTTATTTGAGCAAACATGGAGCTTTTGCTGCATCAATGCACTTTAGAAGATTTACATTTTGGAAGATCAGTTTTTACATTCTAATCTTGAACAAACAAAAGTTGATTTCAGCCCTATATTTTACAATTGGCACGAAAAACAAACTTGAACCAGAATAATAGTTTCCTTTTCTTAAAGATTTTCAAAATAAAAATGATTTTGTCTTTTGACTTATCTTATCTTCACATGTTTGAGGCTTCCTTCACAGTTTCAAAACATGCCAGTGCAATGAATTACAGCAACATGAGTTTTTTTCCAGTCTAGCTGTGGGCACATATTACTAATTGCAAAGGTTTTGGTGTCAACAAGAAGTTTGTCAACAAATAACATCAAAAGACCAACATCAGCATCCCTAAACCAATACGTTAGTACTTCTCTCAACACTTTTCCACTTCCTTGTTTCCCATGCCATGTTCAAATCTTATTTGTTTATTTTTATCTCCGCCAGGCATAACCCCGGAGAGGATCATGCGCTCGTTCCTGTGTGTGTGTATCTGTCTGTCCACAGCTAATCTCGTATACTCCTGGACCCATCAGCCTAATATTTTCTGCATTGATCTATGACTGTGTGCTAAAGGACCTCTTGTGGTTTGCGGAGATTCACAGTTTTTGAAAATTTCATTGACTGATTTATACCGTCATTGACTGCTGACAACTGCTTCAGTAGCAAAAGGCATTTCCGGCAATCGGCTAGGCTAAAAATAAGCCTTACTTAGTCTGTTGCAGGCCACATTTTGCCGTTTGTCGTGGCTCAAAAACTGGCATTCATAGAAAAGTTTGGTCTTGAACCGGAGCATCTGCAGATTAATTCGTGTGGTATTTTGCAGAGCAGGATTGTTTTGCATTTGGTAACGGTCACGTTCACAACCCTTCCATTTCCTCAAAAGGCCTTTGTCAGGATGCCATCGTGAATAAGGATGCATTCTTAAAGACTTAAATAAATAAAAGTTAAATAAATAAAGAGAGAGACATTAACGGTCTGTGACTCCGCAGAAACCAGCCTCTCCCACTTTCACAGTAACAGAAATAACAACATGCCAGAACAGAGTCTCCCCTGCTGCTCTCCTCTGATTCATCACACAAGCAGCCAATAGTGATACTGCTGATGCTATCAGAGGATGCCACGGGGGAAGCGGGTGGTCTCCTCCCTTGGGAACTACAGTACATGTTCCCTCACGAGCCTGAGATTGAGTCGTGTTAGAGCTCACTTCAAATCCTTAAATGAGTCTTAAATTAGATCAAGAGCAATAAGGCGACATGTGAATGTGGGAACACTGACAAACAGGAAATAATATTTATTCTATGCATCCGCTCTTTTTATCAGCGCAGTGTGTCCTTGTTTTGGATGTTATAAATAGTACACTGAGAGGGAATGACCATGGCAACGACACGTAGGCTGGATAAGTGACAACATACATCATTTCTGTTGTGGTGGGAAATGTTGTAGGCAGTTTCCAAACAACAAAAAAGCATCTTTTCTTCGACAGTCACTATCTGAGATAATATCGCAGTGTGCCGACATACCTTGTTGATGAAAGCCCTGAGCGCGGCGAACACGTGTCTGAGGGCAGCTTCTGATTGGCCCACTTTAAGGAAGGTCAGGTAAACGTCAAACACCTTCTTCATCAGGGGGTTGTGACCGTCGCTGTCCAGCAGCTGGGTCTACCACACACACACA
>CAKAOI010051820.1:0-73205 GCA_916701655.1 Sebastiscus albofasciatus
TAGTGCTGCTCTGGATCCCAGTGTGGACAACGGACTGCTGTAAGGGCAGTTTACTGACAGGCTTCTAGTGACACATTACACACATGAGGTTTATTCCCTCCCACGTCTAGTGGAGGTGGAGCGAGACAGCGAGAACGCGCGCGGTGTGTGAGTGAAGGCAGGCAGGCAGGCAGCGGAGTAGAGACTCCGACCACACGCGAGTGCGCATGGGATCCCGACCCGGTACATTTATATGTGTAAGAAGTTACGAACAGTCCCTTTAAATACAACGTTTTTTCCAGATTAAACTATATATCAAGCAGCACTGAGTCCAGACATAAAATGGAGGTGCAAAATACGAGAAATAACTTACCACCAGCCGCTACTGAGCCACACTCATTAATAATTCACTTACTTTTAACGCTTTCTCTAGTCCCCAAGTGATGAGAAAGAAGAAGAAAGAGGAAGAAGAAGAAGAAAGAGGAAACCAGAGAGCAACGAGTAAAACACAGAACTAAAGAAGTGAAACTCCTTCAGTTGCTAGTGATGACTCAGTCTACTGAACGGCTCTACTTCATCCTCTACTATACTGCAGAAATATCACATATAAAACCTGTAGTAGGCCTAAAGATTTGACAGGAAGAAGCTTTTCTCAGAAACACTTTAATGTCTTTATATCCTGCTGGGTGGACTGTGAAGTTCACCAAGGGATCAATAAAGTTTGATCTTAATCTATAATATTACATCATCATTTATTAGTTGATTATATTTTGTATTAATAATCAGAGTAACTAATTCACTTTCTCTGATTCTTATTTAATTATGTATTATTATTATTTCCTCCTCAATACAACCTCTCATAACCCTGAGGCAGAGGACACACGCAGGTTGAGATCAGGTTTAACAGGAAGTAGAAACAGACGACGCCCTGCTAAACAGTACGCAGTTCATTAAAGGACTGTAATGAATCAGAAGGAGGCTGATTATGATGATATTGATCAGTACTATTGATCAGGATCGATATGTGTGTTGATGTTAAATGGAGCTGAATGTTCTCGTTCTTCTCTCCAGCAGTGATAAAGTGACTCCACATGATGCTACAATAGAAACCAGTAGATGTTCTCACCGTTTACACCAGCAGCCGTTATTCCACACCGAGTCACGAGACACAGACACACGAGAGCAACGAGCTTCATAGTTCTAGAGTCACTGCACGAGACACCACTCTGGCGTAGTTAACGGTTAACGGCTTCTGACTGCGCGAGGGCAAACGAGGACAATCAAACCGAAAGTAAAAAGTGGAGCAAACAGGAAACTCTTTCTGCTGCTTTTCTGACAACAGCCGCTGATTAAGACTGAGAACGCTGATTATATTGTAACAGACTGGCTGACATGTGGTGTTAACTGTGATGTTATACTGAGACTGTTCAGACTGAGTTATGTTCAGATAAAGTTAAAAAGGTCTGTTATTGGAGTTAGTGAGTTTTCAGTGAAGGTTGTGTTCTTAGAGGCTGTGCAGCCTGTCACTCATATCAGTGACCTATCACAGGGAGTTGGGTGACATAGACACCTGTGATTGGCTGAAGCTTTATGAGGGAGGGTTGTTGTTGTTTTTTTTTGTTTGTTGTTTTTTTCCTCTTTTCTTTATTTCACAAACCGGTTATACATGTCCAATTACAAAGAGAGAGCAAATCTGTAAGAAGATCGACAAGACAAAATAACAGATAGCAGGGATGCCCATGGGTTTAGTTTGTCTGAAGGTTTTAAAGACCTTTCTAAGAAGACCTGGACTATCCTCTAGTGGTCAAAGCTGAGAATAGCACCTTTGTAGCAAGTTTGAAATCACTCTTCTGTGTGCAGATTCAGTGGAATCTTAATAGTTGTGACTTCACCAAGCCTGCAAACGTGTGCTTTGTATGGTGACTAGTTTTATAGAGCAGAGCATGTGTGTCTGTCTCTTTGAAGAACACTTTGTAGCGAATGATGACTGTGGAGGATGAAGAATATGACCTGATAATGGAACAATGTTGAACCTTTCTTAAACCAGAAACACACACATCTACAGCTTCTTTATGATGTTCCAACAGATATTTCTAAATGTGTGAGGGTGCAAGTTAATTAATAATTGACTTACTGTAGAATAATTGAAAAGTAGAGCTACTTCTGGTTGTACTACTTGTTGTTTCTGATCTAATGTACATTATAGAGATTGTAATGTGTTTACTGTCGTCTGTCGGGTCCGTTGAGACTCAGACTTTAGTTATAATAAGTTAACCCTCTTTGGTTCCTAACAAACACTTCTGTATTATTTTATATGCTTAATTAATCTGTGGTGAGATTATAAGAATATATAAATATTGCAGTCTTGAAGATTATTTTGGGGATATCCTGTTAGAGGTGCATTTTGTATCCATAATAAATAATAAATAAATAAATCCTCTGACTTACAGACGTCTCTTTCCCACTGTAAGTCTATGGGAAATAGTCTTTTGGGAACCATCCATCCATCCATCTTCAACCGCTTATCCGGGTTCGGGTCGTGGGGGCAACAGCTCCAGCAGGGGACCCCAAACTTCCCTTTCCCGGGCCACATTAACCAGCTCTGACTGGGGGATCCCGAGGCGTTCCCAGGCCAGTGTGGAGATATAATCTCTCCACCTAGTCCTGGGTCTTCCCCGTGGTCTCCTCCCAGCTGGTCGTGCCTGGAACACCTCCCAAGGGAGGCGTCCAGGGGGCATCCGTACTAGATGCCCGAACCACCTCAACTGGCTCCTTTCGACGCAAAGGAGCAGCGGCTCTACTCCCGAGTCCCTCACGGATGACTGAGCTTCTCACCCTATCTCTAAGGGAGACGCCAGCCACCCTCCTGAGGAAACCCATTTTGGCCGCTTGTACCCGCGACCTCGTTCTTTTGGTCATGACCCAACCCTCATGACCATAGGTGAGAGTAGGAACGAAGATTGACCGGTAGATCGAGAGCTTTGCCTTCCAGCTCAGCTCTCTTTTCTTCACAACGGTGCGGTATAAAGCGAATGCAATACCATTGCTCCGATTCTCCGGCCAATCTCATGTTCCATAGTCCCCTCAATCGCGAACAAGACCCCGAGGTACTTGAACTCCTTCCCTACCCGGAGTAGGCAATGTCAGTCTTGTTTTGGTATGTTCTGACTAGATCAGGTTATAGATCAACTTTATGGGGTCAACTTCTGGAAGCACCAACTATCCTTTCCGTTATTTTTACGTGTCTTACAGTTGCCATCACATTAAAACATTGTGAGGCACATTCAGAGGATGATGAGCTCTTCTTCTCAATAGCAGCTTTATGTGTTAACATTGCAGCTTACTGAAGCAAATGAACAGAGAGGAGCAGAAAACAACAGAGCTCCTGCTGCGATAATGTTGTCTTAGTGACAGAATGATTGCAGGTAAACAGTTTATTAATAAGACAACATTATGCACAGGGGATAGCCAAGATGTTCAACACGTAGGCTCTGTTGGACGCTGTGAGTGAAAGAATAACGCACCAACACCGAGCATTTTGAGGCCTGCACAGCAACATTAATCATTGGATTGGTTACCACAAAGGAAGGATTGTTAAATGGGTCAGTTATGGCAGGAAATGAGCAGTCCGTCATCACAGCGACTTCATTGAGTGACAACTTTGTGTTAGCTGAGCCTCAGGCCAAATGGAGACAACAGGACTTCTGCCACGGTTGGCCCCTTTCAGACAAATTTTAAGATCTGAAAAATGTACCATTGAGACAGCATGGAATCAGAACTGGTGCCCAGTATGATCTGTCGTCTGAGTTTGAGCATTTCTGAGACACGAAAAGGAAAGAAGCAGCACTCAGTGAGAGTGAAAAGATGAGTAGATGATAATCACAATTATTCTGATCAATATTGAGATACCAATTATTCATTGATTTTTAGCAACAACATATTTTTTATTGCACTTTCACATTAAAATAAACAGAGTACTGCTTTCAATACATCCCTGCTAATGGACAAATTAGTGCTTCATGATGTTGGAAATAACTGACATTGCAGTGTTTGTTTTCCCGCTATATATATGGCAATATGAAAACATACAGGAATATTAACCTTACCTTTTTTAGGCTACATTTTAAAGTTAAATGCATAAATCTGGTGCACTTTGAGAGCAAAATTAACAAAAATGAAGAGGCTAGATAAACATTGTTGTGCAGCAGAGTTTTTTATGAGCGTACAGTAGCACACATTTTATACGTCAACATTGCAGGCGATCATGTTCATTTAAATGTGGGAAGCCAAAATTGTGATTAATATTCGATTAATTGTGTAGCCCTAGTGAAAAGGAGACTGAGGCTGGGTAAGGAGGGAAGTGTGCAGAATCACAAACAGACTGAAACCTCATGCATTTTTGATGATTATTACAAACAAACCAGATTATTGGTACGTTGTAATCAGTTGAGCTGAGATCAGTTGAGTAGATTGTGCACCCCAATTTCCCCACGTCAACAGTGTGGCACATGAAGAAAATGTACATAAATCAATCTTTTTGTCTATAAAATGTCAGAAATTGTGAGAAATGTCTATCTGTTCCCCAGAAGTTCCCAAGATGGTATCTACCAATGTTTTTGTTTGGTCCCACCAAGAGTTCAAATCCAGAAATATCCAGTTTAGAAAGATTTAAAACAAAGAAAAGCAGCAAATCCTCATAGAAGCTGCTTTAAAAAATGACTGAAATGATTAATCAGCAGTGGAATCTCTCTGTTATGACAGACCTAAAGGACTAAACAAACACAGTCACAGTAGTGCAGAAAGTACACCGTCCTGTCATTGGTGTGTTCGTATTACTACACTGTACATTCTGTGTATATTCTGTTATGGGAGGAAATGCAATGCAGACGTAAACGCAGTTACATTTCTAGTTGATGTCTTTTGAGTGGGCACACAAATGCCTCCATGAGTGCAACACTATCGTTACGCAAGCTGTTGTGATTTATTATCATTATTTTTATTAGATTCATAAATTTGACCTTGGAGGCATTAAAGAAGTTAACATGGCACCAAGACCGTTTCTAAGATTAAGAAAAGTTTGAAAAATTATAAAATAATGAGAAACAGACTGGTGGAAATGTCCTCTAACACAATTGTATGCAAATTGTTCTGCTTTTTTGCCCGACTTTACCATATGTAAATAAATCTCACTGCATAAAGCATGCAAATGTTTTCTGCCCTTAGAGCTTTGAAAGGTCTGCGCTTGTACTGAAAAATGAGGTATTACTTTCGTGTCTTCCAGCTTTTCCGAGCTCTCGTCGTTCCTTATAGAACAGCGTGCGAAATTAGCTCTGAACTCGACCTCTTTCATAATTTAACTGTATCCATGTTGGCATTTTTTTGAATAAAGATTGTTGCGAGAGAGGAGAAATTGGGGAGAACTCAATGCAACAGAGGCATTTAGCCAACCCACAGAGGCAGAGAAGCACCAGCCAAATAAAAGCCACTATGTCCAGTGGGTAAAAATACCAATGTTCGTCCCTAAATTGTTATGTAGACGAGGTGATTTAAATTAGTCACAAGGAATGTATGGAGCTTATCTCAGTAAGCTAGGTGAGGTGTGGGTGTTTGGAAGATGAGGATGGATGGACCAGATGGTGGCTACATGGTTTAATGATTATATTCCTGCCTTGCGCCCACACAGGGACTTCTTCTGGGACAAGTTGGAATCTGCTGGGAAAGAAGGACCCCAAAGGATTCAGTCTAAAAGTTAAGGGTGTTCTTGTGGTTAAGAGTTGCATATGAAACACAAGTAAATCTCCTTGGCTGGTGGTCTCCCTTATCTCCCAACCTGCTGTAAGTAAATTTCACACTCTACCCTTTCATATCTATCATGAAAAGTTGAGTTTTTCCTCGTGACTGCCTCCACAAATTAGTGGTGTAATTGGATTATTAGCTTACATTTGTCAGGGCACAGGAAGGCAAAGAGGGACACGCAGTGCATTGTAGTCTTTGGGTCCTTTGTGGAAGGTGGCAGGTGGTGAACAACAGCTGGCTTCCCATGCTGCTCTACTCCGGTCAAAACTGTCCTGATCCAAAAACTCCCAGCTGCCCCGTCACTATGCTTGGCCACCAGGCTTGCCTACCTGCTTGCTTGCCTTTTAACACTAGACCATGGGAACAAGTTGAATCATACACTTCTAGGGACTTTTACTACAAAATCTCTAATTTAATACAGTAAGAATGTTTGATTTTCAGCATGTTTGTAGTCAGAGATGTCCTGAAGTCAAATATATCAGTCATAGTCAGGCATTATTTATTACATTTTTCCAGCAACCCAAAAATCAAAGAATGGCCAAATCGGCTGATTTGACCACGGAGATGAGAGACAGCCGGCTTGACCGCACGTTACCGCAATACAATAACGTTTCCTGTCCATGACAGAGTTAGCATGCAGCTTTAGCCGTGATGTCTAGCTCTGCTTTTCCTGGCAATGTGTGAAACCCAAAGTGTTTCCATACCTTACTGTTTGTGTAGTGTTTACCACTTTGGATTTAAAATGTCAGGGTGCAGGTCGTATCCTTGCGGAGCAGCCGCCGTTTTCTACTTTCTCGTTGCGGTCGGCTGCAGTTTGTTTTGGTTGACGGATATGACGTCACATTATTCAGACTAAAACAATAAAAGTGTTAATTACCTCCTACCTCCGCATAGACTGAAATGAAGAAAAATAGCGATTAAAAAATCAATTTCAAAATCGTAACAAAACAAATAGCGAGGCATAAGTGAATACATTTTTTTTCCCCACCCCTACTTGACTGTGTGGGTTTGTACAATAACCATTAACATGAGAGTTTATTATAGCTTCACTGCCAGTCTTTCTTTCCATAGTTAAAATATCAGTGTCTTGACAGGGTGAGGTCAATAGATTCAATTCCCTCATCTCAAATCTAATCTCCAACTAGACACTGCAACATTTAAAAGGCAAACAATGTACCAGCAGAATGCAAAAACCTAATAGGTCACAGGAGTTGTTGTAATGCCTCCATTCGGTCCAGCTTTTCGGACCTCATTACTCAGTACTTTAGTTGGGTAGTTGATATTCCTCACATCACAGGGCAGCCCAATGAGGCCAGAACAGAATATGTGTGAGAGCCTGAAAGGATTGATCAGTGGCTCATTACACAGATCGGAGCTGTGGCTGTAGGTAATGTTTTGGATGGTAGACAGCTTTGGTCAGTGGCAGTCCTGCATTTTCTGTGCCGCGGGCAGCATCATATGGAGGCATACCTTGAAGGCATCCTCCAAGGCAATTCAAAATTGCATCCAATTCCCATCTTATTACTGCCACACACACAGGATCACTCAACATCTGACTCCAGGTCCTCCAGCCAGCTGCATATAATATCACCTCGCCTATCTGATCGACCTCTTCTACTGTGAAAATATTACCCCTCTTCACCTCACAAGCAGAGCCCACACACGATGCTGTGATATGCTCATCTGTTGTGTCAGAGCACCGAGGAGCTGGGCAGCAGTCACTTTGAACTGAAGGCCAGAAGCACTCACACTTCATAATTATCATTAAAATTCAAGGTAATTTATTTATTCAGGTCTTCATCACAGGCTTGTCTCAGCAAACATGATGCTACTGATTAACAAGCAGCCACAATCAAAAAAGAGGTAGCAATACATCATTTTCTCCTGCAGTTTACAGTTCAAAGACTCTGCCTCTCCTCAAACAAAAAACTTTTCTCCTGTGTCGTTTAATTTGGGGCAAGACATGATAATAATTTAAAACATGGGGATAATGGCACACTTTCAGACAAACTTTTCTGGAAGGCATTCATAGTGTTGCACTCGTTTTTACACCAAAGTCGTCGTGTAAAGAACGAAAAAAGATCTCGGGAGAGAAGTTCAACCTCTACTTACTTTCTCACCTCCGCACACGGGGCCAATCACCGCTTAAAACTTTGGATAGGCTTTCTGCAAGGACGGCCGCATGGATATGAGCTGACATGGAATCGTGACGAGGAAACATTTGCATCTTTTATACTATGTGCGGGTTTCTCCTCGCCGCAAAGCGTCATTCTCAAAGCTACTCGAGTTCCCCATTTTCTACACCCATCTACGTCCATGTGGTTAGAAAAATGTGGATGTGCGCAAACAGGCAAAAACCTGCCCCACTGAACCACCACGAAGGGCCGTGGTGTAACGTCACTTTGACCATCACAGATGCTGCAAGCGTAAATCACTCTTGAAGTGGATGTAAACGTCAGATTGTCGGTTTTGGAAAGTCCATCTGAGAAGCACTTCAGCTGAAGCAAACCATTATGAGGCACCACGTGATTAGAGTGGATAGCGAGCCCATTTAAAATCACAATGGTATTAAAGATATTGATACACAGACCCGAGACCTGCTGCAATCCAATGGGACCAATCAGACGAATATTGTTTGGACCCAGCCTGAGTCAGGTCCCACTTGGGTCTCGGATACTAGGAATCAAGTGAACCCCTATAAGCCCCTGCAGCAAACATTAGATGTTGTGAAGCTAATGAGTAATGGCATGAAATAAAATACCAGACTGGTGCTTCACATCAGAGAGTATTCAAACTTTAATAACCTCAATTGATTTCAAAGGAAAAATAGACCGAGACATCTCTGCCCATGACTATATATCATCCATTCATAAAAACATGACTCATTGTTTCCAACCTTGGCAATCAGCATCACGGGATGGAACGGGGGTCCTTGCGTCGGACTGATGTGTAGTTTGGAGGCTGAATTAGTATTCACGCTCGCTGCCTACCACAAAAACGGCATAATAATTGCCTAGAGGGACCATGAGCCACCTCGGCTCACTTTATTAAAGGGGCTTGCCAGCATTTTTTCACTTTAACAGGAGTTTGTGTTGTGCAAATGTTGAGAGTTTTTGATTTTTATGATTTGAGAATGTTGACGTTCAGGTATTTAACACTAAACTTTGTAATACATCCAGAGTAAATCTCTGACAGCTTGAGACAGATTGATAAATGACATAAACACAGATCATTTATGTCAGTAAAAACATTTTGAGGTCAGGTTAAGAGGACGAAGCAGCTCTGCTTCCTGAAGTTGGGAAAATCAAAATAAAGCAGTTTTTATACTCTATAGATTCAGGGAACGTCAATTATTTAACTTTGTTTAGACCACTGCAACTTCTTCCTTGGCTTCCTCGATAAAAAGGTCACTTTCAGTGACTTTTTTTTACTGTGTCGATGCTGTTGATTTCAACGTGTTCCTTCCAGTTCACTGGCCGTTTTTAAAAAGACTGTACTGGCAGTGTCAAACCAGGTCAAAGAAGCCGATGAACATCTCTCAATCTAAACAAGTTCATTATCATGACTTAGCTCTGCTACTGCAGTACTCTCAACACTATGTCAAGGTCACTGCTGCCTTCTGGTTAGTCTATCCTTACAGAGAGTCCAGTATAGAGAATATAAATTAATAAACACTATGTACTACTCGTCCACACTCGCACAGACTCGCAGCACGCCTGTGCAAATTTGAAACGGTAGTGTAGAAGTGTTTTAAAGGGATAGTTGGGTGTTTTGAAGAGGGGTTGTATGAGGTACTTATTCATAGTAGGTGTATTACTTATAGTAGATGACTGTCGGCGTGCCCCCAGCTTGGAGAAACAGACAGGAACATGGCAGAAAAATGTATTTCAGCCACCTTAAGGGCCCACCTAACATATTTGTTTGAGTGTACGCTATATTTAGAATATTTTCAGACTGCGAACTGAACTGAAACCTATTGATTTTTTTAGGTGAGCATTTCTTTTAGGTGTCTAAAATATGTTTTTCTGCCGTCCCTGTCCACAAAACTGTATTGCTTTTATCCGGTGTCTGTACTCCTGTTTCTCCAAGCTAGGGGGGCATTACCTCATACAACCCTACTTCAAAACACCCAAACTATCCCTTTTAAATAGTATAATTTTGGCAAAAATGCAGGTGTTTGGAAAGTACCGAGCATCTGACTGGATAAACAACACTTGGATTATACTGCATGAGTTGTGTGAGAGTTTGTAAACAGATTTTTGATGAAGTTTTGCTGTCAGTAAAGCTGGACCCCGTTCACTTCAATTCATCAAGGATTTACTGTTTCGGATTCTCCATTCACCGTGAAGGCATGCGAAAAAAAGTTTTCTTCAAGAATTCAAGGTAACAAACAGGTGTGTGGGTGAATTACTCCTAGTATTTCTACTTTGTACCACCTTACACAATATGACTGTTATGGGAAAATAAAGAATAATGTTTTGCTGTCACATTTTCAGCGCTTATTTGTACTTTATCCACTATAACTCAGATCCGCCTTGTTGAATAATTCATACAACACAACAGCTGCGAGTTGCACAACAACTGAGACACTCAAAAATGTCTCAATCACGATGATGATGGAGAGAATAATGCATCCAAAATGTCTTATAAAGACCCTCCGAGCCGTCCTCTTCAAACTGTCTCTATCAGAAGTCAGAGTGTGGTCAACTGGGTCTCCAGGCCTTCAATTGCACCACTCATCGATTATAGAAGGTCGCTTGACTAATGAGCAAAGGTCAGCCCCTCTCTTCATCCATCACTGTCTTCCTCGCCATCCTTTCTTCCCTGTGAGTTTCTATTCCCTTCTGCTCCCCTCCCATTGTCTGGCAGGCAGCAGAATGTGGCGCGAGAGGAGGACATGTCAATGTTATCAGCATGCAACAGACGACAGCTTTGAGGGAGACCGGTACGTTCAGCTGCTGCCCCAGTGGCTAATTACCCACACTCCTCATCGGGTGGACCCCCGCTCGCCACTTTGCAAAACAAACCACCGAGCTACGGGGCGGCCATTTTGCATGTTGGAGCCAAGGTTGACTTTTTTGGGGATACTTTTAATGTTGGATATCACTAATACGGAGGAGCTCATTAGCAATGGTTCACAGAAGATGCCCCCATTTAGACCACATGGGTAAAAAGCCCACTTGTGTTTCCTATTTCCAAGTAAAATAAACATGTGCTAGTATAAGTTAAGTTTCTATTGAGTTTTCTGATTATATAACCTTGAACAGGTTCAACCCTGTGGGGAAATGGACAGCTACGGCCCAAAATACCTGTATGCTGGATTTTTGAGACCAATATTGATAGATACTTGAGAACTTAAATTAAATTTACCATCAATATATATGGCTGATATTCTTTTATATTTTGATATGGATCCTTTACCTGTATACCTTCTTTCTAACCAAGATATGTACTGAGTGAAAAATAAACCACAGTCCATCCAGAATACATTATGGATCAGCCAACAAATGTTTTCTTTTCTTTAGTTTAGTTGCAACCATCCACTCACTAACACTACGAACTACTGACGTACTGATTCTCAATTTCATACATTCAGTTAAAGTACTTTGTTACAATTTCTGTAAATAAATAGGATTGTTAAATCTTCCCAGTACAACCTTGTGCCCTTCTTTGGTCATGGCCTATGAGCTGGGTTGTGTTAATATCTTCAGCATTTCTGTACTGCAGTGCAGCTCGCTATTCATCAGCGAACAAACATGTAAATACTGATATATTGGCAATAAGCTGGTACTGGCTGATGCATGGTTGCTTGCTGTATACGAACACAATTTTAGCTGCAAATAAATGAAAAATAAATTTTAAAAAACCTGTACTGCTGAAACAATTATTGATTAATTCATTAGTTGATTGTTTTTGATAATTTGATAATTATTCCTTAAGTATTTTTGTTAGCAAAAATGCTAGTTAAACGTGTAAATGTGAATATTCACTGTTTTTCGAAGTTTTCAATGATTAAAATATATAAACTCTCTTTGGCTGTTGGTCAGACAAAAGATTTAAAGACTTCCCCTAGGACTAATCATTAACCCTAAAACATAATGTGAAAATGTAAAAATAAAAGCATTAACAAATACTAGTTGTAGTACTAGTTGCGGTAGATTAAAGAAAAAGTACAATATACGGAAAAATTATAAAATAGCAGAAACAGAATCAAGTGAATATTATATTATCAATATTTCTTGGTTATACTATTTTGTTTCAATAATTCTGATTGTAAGACTTGCATGCATATAAACAATCTGGCACATCTGACATTTCCCACGAAAGTTAGAGCAATTAGGGGGGTGAAGAGGATGTGATGCCATTGACTGGCGACCAAATGAAACGCATCATTACTTTGAATAAAATTACAGATTTCTCTGAGTTTGAACATTGTTGGAAACATTTGGGATAATGTCACTACACAACTCAACAAAATATATATAACATAGGTCTAGTCGTTTTTAATGTGACATTTAATGTGGAAATGTTACATATTATACCTTTAACACCAAGTTTGTGCATTTAATAGAGTCCCAGATCCCATTAAAACGTGTTCAAGGGGCAATAAGTTTGATATTTACTGCACCAGAGCACAAACTGACTGTAATATACCTGAAGGGGGTTGCTGATCGATACCAATAACTCCCACTCACCAGGTGCGATTTCACTTTCTGACCCGAGCTGCTTTTTTCAAAACAAAAGCTCTCTGGAATATTAAACGGATGCTTTACAGTGAGTGCCAATTACAGGCCGCAATAATGCACACAGGCGATGGGTGGGGACGTTTAGTCAATGTTGTGATTCCTGGTTAGCAAGAAGAGTTGATTACTATTGTAGATCACTTAATGCCCCCTTTGAAAATTTAATGTAATGTACTCAGTGTTCCTTTTCAAATTAGAATTAAATATAATACACTAACACAAGCACATAAAACTTAATAAGCCCATACAGTATAACTATTCCAAGGACGTTTAATTTAAAAAGGAACAACGCGTGACATTGATCTCATTGCTCATTTAGCAGCCACATCAGACCGGCCAGACTAGTATCTGTTATCTGTCATCAATTCAGATATATTTCGCAGCTTGAAATTCCATTAACCGACAACTGATACACATAAACGTCAATCAAAAACCCCATCTCAGCTTCCTATGGATGTCTTTGTGGTATTTTCAGGCAGTTGCTTTGTGAAATGCAAGAAAGAGCCCGCCCGGATCAATTGCATTTTAATCAATATGGTGAGCAGCAGCAGCAACAAACGAGTTTGCTCTGTGGATGCAGCTGTAAAGTTTTATTCCATAGTTAATGTTGTAGTGTTATTTTTAACTGTGATTAGAAATAGTTTTCTGTTAAAGGGACTCTGCTACTAACTAGAGCTGATGCTGTATATTAACGGTCAAAGGGTCAAATACAAAGTTTAAAAAAGGCTCTTAACTGAGATGCTTGTTTTATACAGTCTACCTTATATAAGATGAAATCCACCAGCATCTCATTCCTTCAACAAATTATAACACTCAAGGTATTCTCCAGGTTACCTCTTCCTTAATTGTTTACTAATTGATTGTACAATCATGTGATTTGTCTTTGTTGTGGTTAGGGATGCACCGATCTGACTTTTTTAGTCCAGATAACGGTAGCAATACCTGGGCTTTGGGTGTCCACCATGGATGTCCCCGGTCATTCCTATAAGAGTTGCTCATTGGCGCATGAAGCCTAAATGGCTCGACTTCCGTCTGGAAAAAGTACCGTGATCTTGGCGGAGTGATATTTTATAGACTAAACGATGAATTGATTAAATCTAGGATATAATCGTCAGATGAATCAATGAAGCCCCTAATGGGTATCATATGTTGTATGTGAGTATACAGTAACTTATTGTTAAAACAATAGATTTGTTTTCATTAAGTATCAAACATCCTTTCATCTTTGAATTTCTTATTGCATGAAATAACTTAGGGAAGTTAATATATTGGTACAAATTAAAAATGTATGGACGAAGATCCAGTGTCTTGAGGAATCTGGTGCAATGTGTTTACATTAACAGTGAAGCTCTTGAACTTAAAATAATGTGATGGTTTCTACTGTGTTCACTTTCTCGAGCTGCTCTCAGCTCCACTAGCTTTTTGATTATTACTATGAAATATAGTAAGACAAGAACCTGCCAAGAGAGTTTTCTCGATATTCTACTAATGAAGCATGAGTGTTCCCCTTTATCCAGGAAAACAAACAAACAAACTAGGGGGGCAGGATGTGCGAGCTATAGCCGTGGGCTAGGCTGAGGTAAATGCAAAGAAAACACTTAATAAGAACTAATGGGCTCATATACACTCTCTGTTTCTGTGTAATTTACCTCCCTTATAATGGTCCCAGTTGACAGCAGCAGTAAAGATTAGATATGCTGTTTTCCACATGCCTGCACCCACACTGACAGACTGTGCTTTTCTATTGTGTTTTCTACATTGTTAGGCTCAGTGGGGGTATGCCATAATCAGAATCGTGCTGGAGAAGCACCAAATCATATTTTTGGATCGTCGGTCTCCCCGAGGGTGGTGGCAGGATTACATGCTGGCTTCTACACGCTACTGTCTTAAACAAAGGGGACACACAATCTCCTGCTATTACTGCAGATGCCCACAAGGTTCAAATACATTACCCTTTTGGGAGCATGGCAATAAATTACGCTTAGCAGATGCTGGCTGCATTTTATTTCTTCACACGACAATAATGTGTAAAAAGTCTATTGAGTTGTGGGAGCCCATAACCGTTAGCAGCTGTATGGGTTGTGACAAGGTTTTAAAAAAAATGAGTCAGAAATAGAGTTACATGTACGGCTGTAGAGATGTGTGAAAAATGTCTTTCATCGTCTCCCACTGTAGCCCTTTAGTAGTTCAAACTTATGTTACAGATGGCAAAAATTAATTGTAGTACTCCACTGAGGGACGAGACTTTCCTTCTGCTAGTATGTCTTTGCTTAGGTCTGAATTATTTAAAGCTCCACTAACAACTGTTTTTGATATCAAAGCTGCACAAATCAATATTTTCGTATGAACAATGGCTCAAATGACAATGTGTAATTGGAGAGTGACAAACCCACAGAGAATTATCGACCAATTCTTCAGGTTCCCCCAAGCTTTACAAAACAAATTTGCATCTTTTCTGCTGCAGGCAGTTGTTTTCAGCAAAAAAGCTCTGATGAAGCCATTTTACATTTACCAACCCAGCGACTAACAGCAGACAGACACAGTGAGTGACTAGCTGGTGAACATAGTGGAGCATTAAGCAGCTAAAGAACCAGATATTTCCCTCAGACTTTGGCGATTATTGGACTTATATTCATCAGGTGGCCAGAAGCAAAACTCCAAATGAATAATACTGTGTCTCTGTGTCTGTGGGATGTGTAGGCTATTGTTTTCAGACACTTCAGCCATAATAACAACAACTAAAAGGTGATATGTCAAATATTGATTTTAATTTTGCCTCAAAATCAAATCAATATATAGCTTTAAGTTTTGAGAGCCTATTATGATTACAAATGTTACATCTAGATACAGTATATATTGTAGAATAGAGATGTGAATCTTTAATGGGCTTTCAAAAGACATGCGAATTAGGCCCATTTCCATCAACTGGTTTGGAGCAAATAAACTCGACCACAGCGTAGTTTGGTCAGAAGTTGGCGATATCCATCAGCGATAGAAAAATGGAGAGATTTCAGGCAAGTTTTAATCGTTTTTTCATGTCAGCTAATATTGGCCATTTTTCATGCTGTCCGAAGACAAAGACAAGCATTCACACATTATGGGAATATCCGAGAAGATGCCAACAACAGAAACAGATCATCAGTCATTTGAGTTAAATGTTCGCTACGTCAGAATTTATTGTTTCCATAAACCATTTAGCGCATCAAGTCTTTTTTGACAAAAGCAAAAACCAACTCAAGCAAGCGTAAAAACCATGTTCTGCAATTGAGGAAGTTTTATGAAATTGTGCTGTTTCCATATAGCTTTTCTATTATGCTACTTCAAAATGCACATAGAAATATGTGAATGGAAACACGGCTGGTAACAGTCAGCTTGGAGAAAGGATCAGATTTATCTCCAGTGAAACGGTGAAAACAACACTAATAAGCCACATAAATCCATTCATTTCTTATCAGACATTAACGTTTTTCACAGCCAGTGGCGGTGGCTGACCTCCAACATGCCTGCCAGGCTGCAGACTCGCAGTGATTTCTTTGCACATAAACTCATGCCAGTTAGCTGAAGGCAATTCAGTCAAATATCAACCTACTTTGGGCCCGGTAGCCATTAGAGGGACATGAACTCATGAATCAAACACTGAAAAATTGAAAGGTCATAACACCTGAACCTAAAACAATAATTATGCCCCCACCTCTTTTCATAGCCGTAATAACAGGTGACAGTTTTTTACCCTTCAAACACATAATCCATAAACACCCTGTGGATGGAGCTTGTATCTGACATTTTAGAGCCACATTACTGCGGTGTGTTGCATCTCTGGCTAGAGACGTTGAGGTGGGGGGTTATAGAAGTGGCAGACGGTGGTACTGGTAATTTGGACTTTGATTAGGGACACACATAAAATTTCCCGCTGAGCTTTGGAACCAAATATTAGGACAGAGTCAAGGGCCTATGCTCTTTCAGAGGCCTCCTACCATTAGGAGCTACGAAATCCCTTCATTTAGTGTTCACAAATTGACCTTGAGTTGCAAAAACCAACAGATGCCAAATGGTTTTCAATCTAAAAGTCATCAGTTTGAAAAAATAAACTGTTTTGTATTCAGCTAAGGTCTTTTGGAAACCGTGCACTGGATTTGGCCCGTTCATGGCACTGCTTTTCTCAGGTTAGAGCTAAAACAATCATCCATACAAGCCGACTGAAGGTCATCACGCATGTTCATTACCGTCGTCGGTTTGCTGTTGTTGTTTTTATCCAGTCCATTATTTGATTAGGAATTTGAGTCACATCACTTCTGTCAATACAGCCTATTTAAACAGCTGCATCATATTGACTGTTAATGAGTGGCGCTGGAGTAAAAACATGCTCCTCGCTTCAATGGATTTATCGATGCAGTAAAGAGGCATATGAGAACATTTTAAGGATAATTACCATTTGCTTTTCCTGCAGTTGTTTACAGTAAATACTTTATATGGAAGTCTTTAGCCCTACGAGTGAACAGGCTGTTTTGGGGTGTCATTATTTGGCTGCATATCCAAAATGTCAACTTCGTAATTGGCTTGGCCTTCATGCATTTTCAGTTTATTCAGATGGTTTCAAATTTATGTTCAGTACACCCGAGGGTTATCATTTTTTTCTCAACTCATATATGCAATCCATTTGGAGGTGTAACATGCAAATCATCAAAACAAGACTTTTAAGGCTTTTCTATGGCAGCAACAGTACGCCAAATCTCTGCTAATGAGCTACTGCTGATTGGCAGGTCATGCTGGAGTCAAGTTAGAGCTGATTATTCAATATTAGAGCCCAGTGTCTACAAACCAGGACAACATGTAATAACCAGATTCTGCCAACCCACTCAACAAACACTATGCTGGTAATAGACACCTCTACAAGACCATGGATGAAATGTGAAATTCAAAATTATCAATGCATCATGTTTTAATGGATTATTCCTACAATATGTGCACATGGCAGTAGCAGTGGTTGAGGTTATGGAGCGCAAACCCTGATCTCAAACCTTCCCTGTACCTTAGAGTAGGGCTTCACCATGACCAAAATGAAAATCACAATTATTCACGGATTTTAGGGACAAACTATTTTTATTGCACATTTAAATAAACATAACACTGCTTTCACTTCCATGAGCTGCAATGAGTTGTCAACTATTAAATTAATTGCCAACTATTTTGATAATCGATAAATCAGTTTGAGTCATTTTTTAAGAGAAAAAAAAAAAAAGTCAAAATTCTCTGATTCCAGCTTCCTAGATGTGAATATTTTCTGGTTTCTTTACTCCTCTATGACAGTAAACTGAATATATTTGAGTTGTGGACAAAACAAGACATTTGAGGACGTCATCTTGGGCTTTTTTTTCAACATTTTCTGATATTTTATAGACCATCAACTAATCAATCAATCGAGAAAATAATTGTTAGTTGCAGCCTAATTTGGAATAATGTTAATAATCATTAGTTGCAGCTCTACAATACATCCTGGATGTAAATTGTGTACAGCAGAATAGAAACGGAATACGAAGAGACAATGCACTGAGAGCACAACAGGAAAGGTTTTTTTTAGGTGACTAGGAAGAAATACAGCATGACTAACATGAATCGACTTGTTAATAATATAACTTCACACGTCAACTCACCCAAAACATTTAAACCAGAAGAAATGAAACAAGTACTTGTAAAATAAGTTGAATTTTTTTAGTACCAGTGGCATCAGCATAATTCATCCTGAGGTTATCTAATCATTCTGTGTTATTTTGTGTGATTACTGATTGTGTCATGTATTAATATGGAGCGTGAGCCTGGAAAACACTGCTGCTCCATAAACAGTTGAAATCATGTTTAATAATGTTTTCCTCATTATGCCAGGAGCTGCAGGGTGTTTCGCTGCTGCAACAGCTAACATAATGCCATTTTAACTTCCAAATGTTTAGACTTTTTTTTTTCTAATTTTGAGAGTGCTCAGCAGGACGACTGCTGAACGAGTCACTGGAGTTTCAGCCGTTATTGGTTATGATCGCGGCACTTAATGCCTGTATTTTTCCATGGGGGTGCTCTCAAAAAGAAACAATATCCACCTCCCTCTTCACTTTATCCCTCTGAATAGTCCATAAGATAACACAGGGTGTTTTTACTTTGCTGTAACTGAATATTTAGCATCCCTAAATGAATTCCAACAGGTCCGTAAAATCGCTGCTATGTGCCTATTAAATTTACAGATGTGAAGCTGGTCATGTAAAATACTTTTGTTCTGATCCATTTGTCACACTCAGAGCTACCTCAGGCCGATCTGATGTACAGATAAAAGGGAACACTAGGTATGTAGGTACTTCATTAATTTCTGCTCAGGGACATACAGTATATAAATGTATTCCATCTTTCCTTCCTGCCCGTCTTCCTGTCATTGCACTTAATATAATGACGTAGAGTAGTATATTATTAGAGGCCAAGTTAAACTCCTCTTTAACATTTCACAACCTTACATCAGAGAATCAGACATAACTAATTCTGATGATCATGCTGCAAATGTGATATTTTCTGAATTTGGCTTAATGTTGTGTGAAAGCAGGCGTCTCGATGCTAATGGCTCAAGATAACTCAAGTGGACACCATTTAAATGCACACGTCGACTCAGATATTTGGTGGGCAGCTGGTGAAAATAACACAAGGCAGGATACAGGAATACTAATATCGGGGAAGCTGATTGGCTGTTCTCCAGAGAGAGCAGAGGGGTTGTGGTCTGGACGCTGTCATCAGCCTTCCACTTCCCCCTGCTGTATGAGAGGTCACATGACAGCCGTGTGGAGGAGCCACTGATTGCAACACGAGTACCTGCAGCTAAACATGACTCCGGTGTTTGAGGCTTGTGAAAGGCTTTTTGAGACATTTGGAAACATGAAAGCCAACCTCGACCTTTACAGTAACCATGATTTTTCCCTCTAACCATGCAATCACAGGCCATGTTTCCAGCCTGCTAAAAATAAAACCTTCCATCTGCAGTGGAGGACTCGCTATACTGCTGGTACTTGTACGTATATGTGCTACACTTCTAACAGACAAAATCTGTCAAAAGCGGATTTTAATGGTCTGTTCATTAGTTACGATTTTGCCGATTTCTCCTGGGCCACTGAAGCATAAAACATGAGAGGAAACAGCAAGAAAGCATAAAATAAATAAGTACAGTGTGGACGGTTATTGAAATATACTCAGCCTACAATGTTTGTAGTACTATCACGAGCTGGAAAATTGACATACGTATGAAAAAACTCTGTTGAAAGGACATGAAGCAGCAGTAAACCTACTGAATAAATGATTAAAACATATACAGTCAGTGTAACCGACATACAGCACTATATGTGTAGATTTAGTTATGTGGATTATTGACTTCTATACTGAGTATTCCCCAGTGAATTGGAAAAACTTCAGTGGTGCGCAGATTTAAATCAAATTCTTTGCGTTTGTTTGGACCGCTAAAAAGCGGGAGAGCTTTGAATGTTGTCCCCAGAGACGGGCAGCGGTCGGAAAGTAAAAAAAATGACGTCCTAATGTATTTTCCTAACCGCTTTTCCTTGACCTCTATGGAAAACTTCATGAGGTCAAGGAAAGATGTGAAGGAGAATTCATAAGGACTTAGGAAAAGACAACCGTGGTGTTGAGAGAATCCGACTGCACTTACACTAGGCTCCGTAATTATGACGAGACAGTGGCGAATGTTAGCGACGCGGGGCTGCCATGGTGAAACTACAATGTTCTGAAGACGGACTACAAATTATATTTATGTCATTTTTATCATATATTGTTACACAGGTGCACAATATGACCGGGGATGTGATCTAAAAGACATTAAAGCCAGGTTAAAAGGCACTATGTAGACTACTTGTTTGCATTATCCCTTATGTCATTACAACTGGTTCCCTGTCATTAGACTAGCACATATTTTATCTGACTTTAGACTGTGTATCAACAGCGCACTACAGAGGTGGAGAGATGCAAAATACAAGTCAAAGCAAATAAAACACAAATATGTTTTTAAGGAGCTTGTGAGGCCATACGACACAAGTTCATAAAAATATAAAACACTGAGTTAGATTATTCTCCCCAACAGTATAGACATTTGTGCTGAAATTTCTTATTAATACTGTTTAAATCATGTCACTCCTCTTCGTGTCATTCAGCCGCCTCACATGGAACAGATCTTATAATATGACTACAGAATATGTCCAGAGTTGATCTAGACTCCGACTTCATCAGACAGCAGTGACTTTCCACCTAAAATCATATACTGCATATACAGAACCTAATTATAGCTAATATGTGGAATCTACTTCTTATACGCTGTACAATCTAGTGAATCAAGATAGACCAATGTAAAGCCAGCGATCACCCTCATATGCAGCAGTATAAGACACATCAGCTATGCAGCAGATAATTAATAACATGCATGTCCAAAAATAAAATCACAAATATTCATGACTTGAAACGTTATGCAACATGATAAGCAGATGGCCATCAGAACATGGCAATCAGTTTGGTTTAATGTCGCAGCGGCAGGAAACCAACAGCAGCTCAGTATTTTAGATGTAATTATGATATGCAGAATAGTAAAAGCTAGGTGTCACATTGCTTTGAGTTCTCTGTAATATCAAGCTGAATATGAACTGTGTGGTGAAAATGTGACTACCTGTGCTAAAAGTATGAATGTGCTGCAAAAGACAATAGTCATGTTTGCATCCCAAAAGCCAATCTACAGAATAATATTACAAGAGATCCAAGCTTGCAAACAATTCCTCAAAAACAATGACCTAGAAAATATGTAAAGTCAATGAAATGTGAGTCATTCCCATTATGTAAACAAACAGCATGGAAGCATCATAATGCACCTGCCAAACGACCACCAAAGAGCTTATATCACAACACAGTAGGCTAATTCATAATTAATATCAATGCAAACATGCACAAATAGCAAAAGCAGCAGCATCCAACACAGACGTGAACAGCTGGAGGACGCCAATATATGAAAATGTGACTACCTATGCTACTGTATATGTGACATAGATTTCCAGCAAACCAATATTACAAGGAGATAAAAGTATGAATGTGCTGCAAGACAATAGTCATGTTTGCATCCTAAAAAGCCAATATACAGAACAATATTACAAGAGATCCAAGCTTGTAAACAATTCCTCAAAACAATGACCTAGAAAATATGTAAAGTCAATGAAATGTGAGTCATTTCCACTATGTAAACAAACCAGCATGGAAGCTTCATAATGCACCTGCCAAACCACCACCAAAGAGCTTAACCACAACACTGTAGGCTAATTCATAATTAATATCAATGCAAACATGAACAAATAGCAATTTGTGATCCAAACAGAAGCAGAACAGCTGGAGGACACCAATATATTGACAAAAATGCACATCTGAAACAGCCAGCATCTTCATAACAGCATAAAAACTCAACTGAACAGAGCCAAAGACATCAATAATTAGCAAAAGCAGCATTTTACTTGTTGAAGTGAAGCGTTGATCTAATGCAGGGGTCAGCAACCTCCGGCTCCGGAGCCACATGCGGCTCTTCAGCTCCTCTCCAGTGGCTCTCTGTGGATTTATAAAAATGGAAATGATTAACTGTTTTATTTTTTTTATACTTTCATTTTTATTTATCATTGTAGTAGGTCTATGGTACGACGGAGTATTAGGGCCACATGAGGAAAAATAAATAAATCTGAGATTTCGAGAATAAAGTATTAAAATATTACGAGAATAAATTCATAGATTTACGAGAAAAGTCTTAATGTTACGATAATAAAGTCATAATATTACGAGAATAAATTACGAGAATAAAGTCATAATATTACGAGAATAAATTCATAGATTTACGAGAAAAGTCTTAATGTTACGATAATAAAGTCATAATATTACGAGAATAAAGTCATAATATTACGAGAATAAATTACGAGAATAAAGTCATAATATTACAAGAATAAAGTCATATGAGAATAAAGTCATAATATTACGATAATAAATGTATCTCATAAAGTAGCCTAACATAAGCTAGTTCATGAGACACTACAACTTGTAGTCCCACATATTCTATTGTACTTTACTTGAATATTTCCTTTTTCTGCTATTTATACTTCTACTCCACTGCAATTCAGAGGCAAATATTGAATATTTTACTCCGCTATAATTATTTAATAACATAACCTACTTTGCAGATTCAGATAATATACATATAGAATAATACAAAATATAATCAGCAAATAAATGATGATGATTTATTATAAGATAAGACTTTAACGATCCTCTGGGGAAATACAGTACATAAAGTAGTTAGAATTAAGATTAGATTTAGAATTAGATTAATGCATCTGTACTTGTAATACAATAATATTCTACATTATTATGAAATGGGCCATTATGCATATTAAGTACCTTTACTTTTAGTACTTTGAGTATATGTTGATGCTAAAATAGTTAAAATTTTGAATGTATGACTTTTACTTGTACTACACACTGGCATTGCTAATTTTATTTAAGTAAAATATCAGAGTACTTCTTTTTTTAAATTGTTGCAAAGGTAATACACAAAACAGAGGTAGTGACATACAATACATAGAAATAAACACAAATTGGAAGATAGACAAAACAAGACAAAACAAAGAAATAAATAGATATAACAATATTATTGTTATTAGAAATATGCAAACCAGTTGTTACTAAGGGTGGTTATGTAGGGCACCTGTGTATGTGTATGAGTGTGTGTGTATATTTGTAACTGATATAAATAATATATGAGAGTTGTATCAATCTTCTCATCTGACTCCCGGCAAGAAAGTAAATAAGTGTATTTCAATATTATTACACAAGACCAGCACCTTGTGATGCTGAAGCAGAGGCTGGAGATGGTCCTGTAGCTCTCAGCCCACCACAGAGGGGGTGGGAGATGTTGCTTAAGATGGAGTTCAGTTTAGTCCTCAGCCTCCCCTCAGCTGAGAGTTTTTTTACACCAGTTTGTTTATCCTGCCTGCCTCCCCCGCAGCGGTGCTGCCTCCCAAGCACACCACCGACTGTACACAACAGAGGTAGCTCGCACAGAGAGGATTGAGAATGTCAGTCAAATTATAGAAAGAGATGTCGAATGGTGTTCCTAATTATCAGTCCACATGTCCATAAGTCTGTCGAATGAAACAGGATTTTGTGGAAATCTCCACAGGAAATACTGGAACATCATCTGATTATGGTAGAAGTATGCACATATTGATGCTCAGGTTATATTGACTGCTTAAATTTCCAGGGGTCAGATATTCTGTTGACTATACATGCTGCTCTACAGGTATATTTCTCAAATCTTCCAAATCACTGTGCATAACAAACCAGCTGCAGCACAACTTTTATTATTGTGCAATGAGTCGACACTTTTTTAAAATGTATGTGCATTATACAAAGTGTATGAATTTCAGATGTGTTCTGTCACCGCTCGCTGGTAATGATGAATTATTGACCATCTGCATGAGAAGCTTTTGAAGTATAAAATTGGTGCATAATGAGCCTTTGGTTTGGAGGCAGTTTCAGCTCCACCTCCCTCTTGCATGATTACATGTTGAATATTGATTATGCAAAAGCCTTTTAAATGACATTAGAGATTAAATCAGCTCTGCAGAAATCAAGCTTAACCTGTTCCGGTCATTGACACAAAGTTGATCTGCTGTATTTACTGTGCAGTGCATGTTTTATAGCATACCTGGTCATTTTAACTTATTTCTGCTGTAATTTTCTTGAAAAAGGTAACGACAACAGCATCACCAAGGTGGAGACATCTTTAAAAATGGGTCATATGTGTTTTAAACCACCTATGGGTTAAATATATTTTATGTGAAGTCATTCATTATTTTACTCATTAGCTGGTACTGTTACTACTTTCCCCCTCAAAGGACCACTCCGATAATAAGCCTGTAATTAAACCTGGCTGCAATGGTTTTTGGTGTCCACGGAGAGAAACAGGAATAGCAGCAGAACTAATGCCAGCTTTATGTTGTGCAGAAAGAACCTCAGATTAATATGGTCCGCTGTACTAAGAAGCAGTGACAGCCAGGCCTCAGTAATGTCTCTCTATATGTGGACCAAGCGCTGACGGACATGAAAGAGCCTTCTGATGTTCTGACCTGTGAGTTTACCTTTTGTTCATCCTGATCTATGTGCTCGTGTGCAGTCGGTCCTGCATTTTAGATCTGGGCTCACAGTGAATCCGACCATGAAAAACTATTGTACTGTACCTCCATCAGAGAGTAGTCTATCCTGTGTTTGATTTTCTCTGGTTTTGATCTATGTTTGTATATTTGTTGCTATGAAGTGCTGACTGAATACCTGCTGGTTTAAAGTAAAATACATGTGATTTGACAGCAACAACACATCATTGAATATTATCATAAATGCCTGCAGGATTATACATTTGAGCAACCGACTTAGAATGTAATAATAATTGAACAATTGTGAAACTGACAACCCTCTACTGTACAGTGAATTAATTATTGTAATTGGTTGCTGAATAATTGCCAATTATTACAATTTGTAGCCACACTTCAACATACTGGAGATGCAGTGATAGTCAGTGTCAGTCCATTAATTGGTGTTTTCCAATGATTCATGACATTTATAGTCAACATTATAACAGAAAATATGTTAATGCAATATATGATGTTTTATACTGTTAGGACCGAAACTATTATTTTCATGTTCAGATTATTTGTTTATTCTTTAAAAAATCTGAATATTGTGGGAGAACATGCCAATCACAAGTTCCAAGAACTCAAAGTGATGCTTAAAATTGCTTGTTTTGTCCGATCAATAGTCCAAAAACCCAAAGATATTCCATTTACAATGACACAAAACAGAGAAAAGCAGCAAATCCTTACATTTCAGATGTTGCTTGACAAACAATTATTAAATTATCAAAATTACTGTTGTCAAATTTTAAGCAAATAATCGACCAAATGTACAGAATAGCAACAGAGAAACACAAACACACCAGAGGTTTGACAGGTTTCCCCACTTATCCTCAAATTACTTGTGTTCCAAATATTGACCATCATGGCTCACCCCGTTGAGGTGAGCCAACCTATCAGAGGTCTGTGGCCCTTCAAACCCAGTTAGGCCTAATAGCCAATTAGCGGTTCAGAAGGAAGGTGAATGTCAGCTCATTGTTTTGATGACTGTCACAGCAGCGGGATAATACAGTATCTTAGCCTGGGGCAGGATTTCATATGTTATGGCATCTATTATAGGGATTCTGCCACCAATCAGGAACAGAGAGCAATCAACTATTGACTCTCATGGCTAGATTTTTAAATTTGCATTTACTAAAGGATTATAAAATAGGTGTCAAGCTCTGCGCTGACTTTAAATAGTGCAGTTGACCAAAATGGTAAATCTGACTGTAATATATTGCAATGGAGGGAGAACCATTCATAATTTTAACAGCCAATTTTAGGGAAGGTGTAATGGAATATAACAAGATGAAGTGAACATTCTGTTGCTATAGCAACCGCTACTGGCAGAGTTCCGTAGCAGTTTGTTAGACCAACTGCCGTTGTTATAATCCACCATTTTGTTAGACTTGTGACTAAGCAAATATTTATAAGCGTCTTTTATATACTGCCCCAAATGTCCCTGCTGGACCATTATCTGTGTGCTCCTTTTATTACAGCTGTTTTCTGATTGTTGATTTGTGATTTAGTAGTATTATTGAATCAGTTTACTGCTAACAAAGCTAGCCATAGCTGTCTGATGCTGATGTGATAACATTCTTAGTAACCACATTGTCGGGCTAGCTGTTGATGTAACTTTCTTTATTAAATTTCCTATCGTGGACTCTAGCCTACTGGTTCCCAGCCAACATGGTTATGTGGGCCCCACATGGGTTATGCTGGGGGTACCTGGGTACCAAGTGGGTATCGGCCCAAAATGGGCATCTTGTCTGGGGCCCACTTGGATCAACTAAGTTGGTCCCACATGGGCTCCCCATATGGGCTACCCATGTGGGTCCTGGTTGGGTTACTAATGGGAAATTAGTGCATGGGCTCAGAATGGTAAACACAAATGGGGCCCACTTGGGTCAACTAAGTTGGTCCCAAATGGGCTCCCCATGTGGCCAACATAGAAACTGTGGACAAACCCACTTTCAACCCATATTTCAGCCCATGGAGTCCCCATGTAGTACCCATAAAGAACTTAAAGCTGGGACCAAGATGGGTCTTGGGTATGTTTCCCAGTTGGGGCCCACATAACACCCATTGTAATCCTGCATGGAATCCATGTGGGCAATTGACATTGGGTCATTATGGAACCCGCTGACAATCCCATATAGGGCCCATTTTTCAGCCCATTTACTACCCACATGGGCCCCACATACAGATGTTGGCTGGGTTACTTTATGGGAACTTAAAGGAACAGTTTAGCATTTTAGAAAATACACTTCAGAAGATCAATATCACTCTCATGTCTGTACGGTAGGCCTAAATATGAAGGTACAGCCCAGCAGCCGGTTAGCTTAGCTTAGCATAAAGACAGGAAACAGGGGGAAACAGCTAGCCGGGCTTGTCCCAATGTAACAAAGTCTGCCTACCAGTACCTAAAACTCACTAACCTGATTTAGTCTGTATAGTTCACTGCATAGCGTTGCTACTACTGTACTGTTAAGGGCGGTAGGTGCTCCCAGTCTTACCTTCAACATGAGTAAATAGCAGATAGGCTATACAGGACTATTGATACTATTAGAGCAGTGAGCCCAAATTGGAAAATAACAACTAAACATGTGAGTGATTTTTGTGAAAATGATAAACAGCAACCAATTCACTGATATCACCAATGAGTTTAGTTTCTAGTGCTCTATATACACCTGTGGGCTACTGAATCAGGCAGTTTAGGGCTCATTAACTTAATGATACCATTATTTATAACCCCCTACTCGGACTGGTTGACAGTGTTGGTTCCACCACCCCCCTTAGCAATGGCTGCTCAGCTAATGGGAGCCATATATTAATCTGATTCAAAACAAATCGAAAGATATGGACTACCATTATTTGTCCCCAGTCTGACATTCACACCAAGGAGGAACTCTTGGTGAATGGCTATTTCACTACATAAAAAAAAAAAAAAATAGTGAACAATGGTAGTTTCACTTCAGTAAAATACCAGACAGCAAAATCCAAAACAAAGCCTGGCATATCATGCTTTCCATACAGTACCCCTCCTTTAAAATGGGTGGCTGGTGTAAATGTCACTGTGGATTATCACTGAAGTTGTTAATAAATTAAGCATCTTTGCATACACTGCAGGCACATTCTAGGAGAAGAGTAATGGGACTTTAATGATCCCCACGGAGAAATAGGATATTATGACATTTACAGTTTTACTTTTGACATTTACAACAATGATCCCTGGGTACGTATATTTTAAACAATGCTAAAACATATCGAACATTCACATAACTCAGTATAGACTGTGCCTGGTAAATCATGGCTTATCATATATAAGACTCATTAAACCATTTTTTTGCATTTTAAAATATCACCCCTAGTAGTTCGAGACCTTTTAATCACATGCAAAACACACTCAGCCAATTGAAATGGACGGCCATCCCCCTCCCTGTGCATGCCAACTAGCTTATTGTAAGTCAGGTTTGTAGCTAAATGAATCCATGGGTGGTTGTTCACCTTAAAAGAACCATTTGAATTCAAAGCATCTCAAAGCATGGCTCTCAGCTATATTTACAGCTTGGATAGCGATCAAATGGGATCCTTGAGGGTCGATGAAAAGGAGCAGAACACAGCATGTGAAAACACACAAGGGAATGAGTCACTTATTGAGTTTCATGCTTCCTACACATTTTCCATTACAAACAAAAAAAAAAAAAGTATGTTTCCAGCATTTAATTTCTTGACTGCTTTTGTTTAGATATGTTAGTGACTGTACGGGTTTAGCTCCTACACTGAACACAGTTGTTATAATGTGATGTGACTGTGGCTAATTTCAGCTTCTACTTTTAAAAGATCCAATCAAATCCAGTCTGTAAGTGATTATAAATATAGGCAATACTCTGCTTTTTCTGCAATCAATCATTAGACAAACACACTGATTTGCTTTTTGCAGAAGGTTAGATGAAGATAGATGCCACTCATTATAATAATTACAAAGCTACCACCAGCAGCCGGGGGTTAGGTTAGCTTAGCTTAGCACACTGGAAATAGGGAAACAGCTAGTCTGACTCAGCCAAGAAATGGTCTGGTATATACTATACAGTAACCCTGTTAAGCCACAATTGTCATTTTTCATACTGTATTTATCCTACTTTACAGATATGACAAGGGTGTTAATCTTCTCGTCTAATGGTGCCTTCAAATGAAACTTGTGAGCTTGTGTTTACAACATGGGAAGCCGTGTACACGATATGCTTTGCGTTCAAGTGGTTAAAGGTCCCATATTATAAAAAAGTGAGATTTTCATGTTTTTTTATTATAAAGCAGGCTTAAGTTTTATATAAATACTGTGAAAGTATCGAAACACTCAATCCACAGGGAAATACACACAGCCCGTATTCAGAAACTCTGCATTTGAAACAAGCTTACAACAATTTTAAACGGAAACATTCTAAATGTGTCCCAGTTTATTCCTGGTTGCAGTGTATGTGAATGTCATCTGCTGACAGGAAGTACACATGGACCCAAGCTGTTGCCTAGCAATGCAATTCTGTTGCAATTCTGTTGCAATTCTGTCAAAATGCTGTACAATGGAGAATTTCTGACAGAGGGTAAATACAGGTATATTCAGACTGACAATATGAGGAAAATAAAGGTTTTTTTGAACATTACAGCATGTAAACATGTTCTAGTAGAAACACAAAATACAGGTGTGAACCTGAAAATGAGCATAATATGGGACCTTTAAGTCGTGAGGACACCGCTGCTAAGCAACTGTTGGCTTTTAGACTAATTTCTGATGTCAACAAACGCGTCACAACTCGTAAACTCTGAGCTTTCAGAAACTTTCCACTTACAAGGTCATGAACATCACAAAAGTGGGCGTTCATATGAACTCTTCTCGTGAACATGGTAAACACGACCCCATTTGAAGGCACCATTATTCTCAGCAAGAAAAAATAAATACGTGTATTTTGCAAAAATGTCCAACTGTTACTTTAAATTAATCTATAATTCTTCCTCTATGTTCTTGATCTAAAACTAGATGTGAACACTGAATGCTCAGCTCTGATCTTCCTCCATAGTAATCCCAGACCTTTATTCTACTCCACAGCAGACGCTGAGAGGATGTTTTCCCGCTCTGTGATTTCTTCTGCGAGCACCATGAATGACAAGAGAGTCATTACTGCATGAGACGACAGGTTCGAGCAAGTCACTTCTCAGAGGCAACGGGGAGCAGGAAGACACGGATTTATTTATGGGGACGAGTGCAGCATTGAGAGAGACACTGGGAGCGGTGGGAGGGCCTCTGCTGAAGAGTAGATAGATAGATGGATAGACAGACAACACATCTAAATTGCGTACGAGTATTAACACTATCATTATCATATATTATAGGGGTAGCAATAGAAAGAGTGAGCGTCCTGAGAGGGATGTAGCAGCACGGCTGGTTTTGTTCCCTGTTTACAGGGAGGCTCCCTCTTCTTATCTCGGCACATTTGCAGGTGCTCTGTCACAGGCAGACCTCACTATCTGCTAATCTACCACAGTTGGGACTCGAGAGCCTGAGCAGCAGCATAGTTGAGTGAAAAGAAAACGGTCCCTCTCTCACGAATAATAACAGATCCGAATACTTTGGGAGACGCTTATCTAAAAGAAATCTGTAGGTGTTGCTGATTTGTGGTATTGATTTTTTTTTTTTAAAGTGTCATAAGATATCAGAATGTACTGTTGTAGCTCAAAATGTTGGTTTTTAAAGTGGCGATTGCCTCTTGGAAATGTGTTATTGGAAGGTGGGAGTGTAGCTTTTATCCAATTGAGGGAAATGTTTCATGGTAGTACCTCGAATTGACAGCAGACATATTTCAGAGATAACTGTGGTGAAATAGAGATTGTTTCCAATTAGATATAAAATATCTGAGAATCCAACGTATTCTCATACAATGGTTTGTATGATATCTTACGAATCTTGACAAGTCTTGTCAAAATAAACTTCCAATAACTTCCTATTCATGCCTTTAGGTTTAGGCAACAAAACCACTTAGTTAAGTTTTGGCAACAAAACTATTTAGTTAGGTTTAAGCTACAAAACTACTTAGTTAGGTTTAAGCAATAAAACTACTTAGTTAAGTTTAGGCAACAAAACCACATAGTTAGGTTTAAGCTACAAAACTACTTAGTTAAGTTTAGGCAACAAAACTATTTAGTTAGGTTTAAGCTACAAAACTACTTAGTTAAGTGTTGGCAACAAAACTACTTGGTTAGGTTTAGGAAAAGATCAACTTGGTCAGGTTTAGGCAACAAAACAACTAAATAAAGTTTAGGAAAAGATCAACTTGGTTAGGTTTAGGCAACAAAACTACTAAATAAAGTTTAGGAAAAGATTACGGTTTGGTTTAAAATAACTCCGGGAATGGCGTTATGTACATGACAAATAAATCAACGCTGACTTCTGGTTTCACACGGGATACGAACGCCGGCCTCCTGAGTGAAAGTCCAGTATTTTTAGACCCACCCATCGATCCACCCTGACCTCCCTACGCGACGTGGCTGTGACTCGTGTCTAGAAGGTAACTTGAAGGTAACCCGCAAGTTCGCCGCTCTTTATATTTCCTGGTTCACGATTACATGAATTGCACAGAAATTGATTTAGTGGGACATAAACGAATGACAGTCCATTACTTTTCGTAGGTATCGCTACAAACAGTGTATGACACCAGCCTGAATAGGCTCCTGCAGTATTAAAAGAAGTTCAAGCTGAAATTACATTACAGGCTCTTTAAAAGAGTGTTTGGTGTAAAACAGCATCACTTCCTTTATGAACCATGTTGAATGTGGAACATTTTTCTTGATCAAAACAAAAAATCTGCTCCAAACTGCCCTCCAACCCCGCCCCCCAACCTTTACTGGATTTTACCACAGCAAATTGCACAGGAAAGCACCTGTGCAGAGGAGCTTTTATTACTTTTTCTCAATTCTTTGACAGCTTTTAACTGAATTGTCTGCTCGGGCCTGTGGAGTCCAGACACAGGCCGGAGAACGCTGTGACATCTCCACTCCCCTCAGCTCTAGTGCTGCTGCCTTCATCCAATTTACCATGAAAGGAATCCAGACAGTCCCATAATATGACCCACGGCTGCCCCGATTGAACACGGTCGACAACTCTGTGCCCGGGCTTCACACACATAACCAGCACGGCTATCTACAGAGGACCACTGGCTGCCTGCTACCCCTTGATAAGACCCGTTGCCCAGGGAAAGAGTGGACAGGTCCATCTGGCGGCATTTCATAGTGAAGAGTGCCCCCTGGTGCCTCTGAGGTCGCAGCACAGCTACACAGCCAACTGAGTCGTAAACACATCGCCTCCAACTGTAATCAGGGGGTGGTTTTACTGTCGGACACAGATTACAGCAGTGTTTCCTTTCTGATTTCATGCAGCGCCTGTGCTTTGGGTATTTTTTTGTTGTTTTGGTTCCACATCCATCCTCGTGTCAGTCACAGTTATCTTTCTAATGCAGGCGACTGCAGGGACTGGATTTTTTTTTCTCAGATACTTTATCTCAATGAAAACATGATTTGTCAGCGTTAGGGCTGTACCTCCATTTGTTTTAAGGGGAAATTAGAAAATAAATAAATAAATATACAAAGCTTTTTTAATGTCACTTTTTTCTTGCGGTGCTGACACCTTGTGAATAATTAGAAATCAACGCTACGCAGCTCATTATAACACCAAGTTTCTGACTGAATGGAGGAAACTCAAAACTAGTGATTAGTTTCCTGGTGTGAAAGTATGCTCTCTAGGAAGAGGCAAAAGACACACTTAAAGGTCCCATATTGTAAAAAAGTGAGATTTTCATGCATTTTATATTATAAAGCAGGTTTAAGTGCTATAATAATACTGCTAAACTATCAAAACGATCAATATACGGAGAAATACAGACAGCCCGTATTCAGAAATTGTGCGTTTGAAATAAGCTGTTAGGATTTATGTCCATTTGTGATGTCACAAATATACAATATATAGATTATTACACGGTTTTAAACATAAACATTCTAAATGCGTCTCAGTTTATTTCCTGTTGCAGTGTATGTGAATGACATCAGCTGACAGGAAGTAAACATGGCCTAGCAACGCAATTCCGTTAAAATGCACTAAAACGGAGCGTTTCAGACAGAGGGTAAATACAGGTATATTCAGGCAGACATTATGAGGAAAATAAAGTTTTTTTAAAAAATATTAAATCATGTAAACATGTTCTAGCAGAAACACAAAATATAAGTATAAACCTGAAAATGAGCACGATATGGGACCTTTAATGTGTTAATTTTCTTCCACACAAGAGATAACAACACATGGATCTGCAAAAAAATGTGAGCTTTGGTTAAACGGCAAACCAAATCAAACAGTTTTTACAAACTCTTACAGTCCCATGAGCTAAATGCTGCTGCGGAGATTTATCCTGGTTCCCTTTAAAGATATACAAACTAATGAAATGAATACATTGCTAGGAGCAACAACAGCATCCCTGTAGCTGTTTTGACATGGACAAATTTACAAAAAATACTGCATATTGGCACACATTTCCTGCGTCCTCAATCCAAAAATACACATCTTCCTGTGTTTCTCTCTCTGAGAGACTGAAAATAGAAACAGAAATGGAGCAAGAGACAGTGAAACAGAGAATTTTTACCTTTTATTTACCAGGCTGAAAGTGTGTGCGAGGGTCAGCTCCCCATTTCTCATGGTCAGCGTGTATCATATTTTGGAGAGTGTGACAAATTGGGGCCCTTGGCTCTGTGATAGAGGCGACCTGGACCATCTAGCCTGCATTATTCATGAGGAGTGAGAGCGGCGATATGGTGTCTACCACCATAGCAAAGCTACAGATAGTCAAACTGTATCCGCACACACACTCTGAGAAACAGGACATGAAGGCATTACGGCACCAACTAATGAAAATGCTTTGATTAAGATTTGGTTTTCTTTTAGAGAGTGGGTTTACGATGAACTTATTCACTTTTTTTAAATAGTAGTGATCATTTTTGAGTATGTTTTGACCAATTATAGACAAATAAACACAATCTGTTCACATTGTAATTAGCATATTTTCAGAACCTATAGCGATACTGTATGAAATATACTGTATATATGTCATTGAAGTAGTTCAGATGTTGGTTATATTATCTTATTTACAGAAAAACAGCACACTCTTGTGGTGTGAAAGCAGAAGGGTCTTCAACATCAGCACCATACTGTTCCTTACTATTCATTATCTACGTATGTCGTGTAGAGATTTAGGATATGAAAGTACAAAAGCATAAATCATTTTATTATCTCAGTCTGCTCTCTTTTATTGCCAGGGGTAACTCTTTAGTCATTTTTAATTAGCTTTTTTTTTTTAAATCTGGTATAAATGGATATTTTTTTTTCTCTGTTATGTTTTATTCATAGTATATTAATCTTCCGTCAAGTTATTAAAGTATAAGTAAATCTTAGCAATTAAGGTAAAAAATGAGGCGCAAATGTAATGTTTTACTTGCAGGAGAAATAACTGTAACAGCATGTATCCCCAAAACACTGGCCCAAGGTTATTATTTTTCGTATTACGGGTATGTCGTGCACAGTGAGTTGGAGATATTGAATTTTGTTATTAAATGAAAAGGCTAATGTGAGAAACAAATGAGAAACAAAATAAATACTAGAGAACATCTTGCAGTAGGATCACACCAGCTGCAATGCCAAATCGGGGGGTGTAAAGTGCCGGGGCAGTGGCTCCTTCCCTACTTCCTTTCCCCCTACTTCCACCGCCCTTGTTCGGATCACACCTATCTTCACACTCGGCATACATTTTAATCTCAACTACACACCTGTAAAGTTTCATTGCTGCGTCTTACACGGTTGCGACGCTATCACAGTGACAGAAATATAAACACCTGGCAAAGTACTCAAAACTGTTTCTGTGGTAGTTCCTGCTACGGTAGACGTCTCCATGACGACACATGTGGACGTAGTCACTGTGGCGTCACCCATTGGTTTCTCGACTGACGTTTTGAAGCCTCTTGTTTGGCATTTTGGCCGTCGCCATCTTGGTTATTTGCAACCAGAAGTGACACGAGAGGGCGGAGCTAAGCACAACCAAACTTTGAATAAGGTACTTTTAGGATCGTGTCTAGGATGTAACCGCAAATCGCAAAGTCTGATACAAGATCTGCAAAAACTCTACCGACACTCGCTGCCTGACGACCTATCGTAACCTTAACTATTCAAGGTCAATGCCTAACCGTAACCATCTCACGAGAATTTCCCCAGTTTGCTGGTTCCCTTCTAGACACGACCCACTTTTAGGCAACCAAAAAGGTTATAATTAACTTTCCTGAACTGAAAACACACTGAGAAAGGGTTAAAGTTGTAAGACAAAAACACGGACTCCCAGACCGGACAACGCCATGGTAGTGACCTCGCGATTGAGACCATAAACTCATATTTACAATGTTTACTGAGGTAATAAATCAAGTGAGAAGTAGGCTCCTTTTCTCATAGACTTCTATACAGTCAGACTTCTTTTTGCAACCAGAGGAGTCAAAAGAACTGTTAGAAAGAATGCAGGTTTAAGGCACTTCCACTTTGGCTTCATTTCAGACCCGATGTTGCCGACACACACACACACACACAGACTCACAAGGTAAAAACAATACCAGCGGATGGTAAAAAATGAGAGCTGGGAACTGAATTATTCTCGCATCTCTAATAACAAGACAATACAAAACAAGTAAATAAAAGCAAGGAGAGACTTCAATATCTCTTTTTTATTAATTCTGACACACTGCGGTCAGATAGAAAAGTATGAGAGTTACACTTTTCAAGTTGCTTCCATGACTTGTGCAAACACTAGACGGTATCTGGGAGAAAATCCTCTGAAGGAAAAAAACGAATCGGAAAAGAAAGACATCGAAATGCAGAAGAGAAATGAATAAGTGCATTTAAACCTATGTGTTGATTCTTTATGCAGTATTTATTGATTCCCAGCTTCATATAAACTGGATGTTGAGGCATAAACATAGTACATTTGAACAAAAATATAACCAATATTTACAATTATTGTATTAAAAATACAAAAACAACTGATACGTACTCCACCAATTGTCTTTTTAAAAGACATACAGGTCAAAGTAGTACAAGAAAGAATGAAGAAAAGAAGGTCATCACCAGCTAAATGTACATTTCTCACTGACATCACACATCAAACGGAGTAGCAGTTCTACCTACTACACTTATCTTTACGCTTGTACATTTTTGTGCAACTTTTTGTTTTTCGAAATAGGACTCGGCCCGCTAATATGCACATTATCTTCAGAGTTGAATGAAAAGTGAATGATGCATGTCACCACTGTATTACAAACAAATTATTAACAATCTATCTGCAGCCATTACAAAAAAATTACAATAACAAAAAAAAGAAAAACCCAGGAAATTATTAGTGTATAGTCACAGACCACAGTGGAAAACTCTGCACTCATTCGTCTTTTTCTCAGTCTGTATAGTTTCCAGGACTGATCAATGTGATCAGTGCGACTCAGTGATAGAAGAAAACTAAAAAGTTACTTTTCACAATTGGATTTTCTAATCGTTCTGATTGGCAGCCTTGAAAAAAGTTTTCTTCACGTGTCGTCTTCCTCACCGGAGTCCAAAATAAAAAAAAAAAAAAAAAAATCTTCAGTCACTTCCATTGATGGCGAGATATAGCGGAGAGCTGGATGCAGGCGTTAGCGATATACATACAGCATCCAGTGAGCTGTAACAGGTGAGAAGAACAGCAGAGGGAGAAGCGTGTGTAGACATCTACGCTGTAATGCTCGTAGCGAGTCTGATGATGATGATGATGATGCCGTCTTGAAGCCACACGCAAACAGAAATGAAATGCTTCATCTTGTACTGAGTCTTAACGTCTTGGGGGGGGGGAAGTATCTTGAATAAGGCATTTCACTCCACTCTACTGCTTGATTCAAGACTTGCTCTTGAAACAAGGTGATTTGTGACAGGAACAACCATGCGAAGAAATGTATGCGATCATGGCATCGTAAGGCGCTTTGGACATTCACAAAATGTGTGTGTGGGGGGGAAAGCCAAATCTGAATTTGTGGATGCTTTTATCTTGAAGGGGAATATGTGTGTTTCTATAAGACTCTGTACAAGATCAGTTTGTAAAAGGTAGATAGTTAAAGAGGTTCACTCACAATTTAACTACACGTTGGCAGCTTCTGAAATATGCTGATGTTGTTCTGTGATCCCGTCACACCAAAATAAATCAACACTTTTATAATGTCAGTGAGTCACAGTTTGTACTTTAACCTGACATCAGCTTTTAATTTGGGCAAAACCTCCAGGATTAAATCTTAATCAATAACACTTTACAATAACCATCATTTATAAATGAGAAATTGATAGTTAATTAAACTTAGTTAAAAAATATTTTACTATTAACAAACAATGAAATGATAATTAATGTCTACTAATTTTAAAATATATATACAGTATATTTTTTTATTTTTAGATTAATATTATTTTGCATATACTGTAGGTGTTATTTGATTTGTTGTCCAAAATGTGACGACATTCATGTAAAAAAATCAAGAAAACACTAGAATAATTTCTGTTATTTTATCATGAGTTTGTGTAATATGAAATAATTAGTTATAAATTATATATTGTATCATAGCTGATAAGCGATGATAACAATTACATTCTGATTACAATAATAAACTATTAATTGTTGTACACATTATAACATTTTATATACTATATTAAGTAATTGTTAGTGATTACCAAATGACTCTTAAATCTTTAAGAAATTGTTTGTAAAACATCTATTAAACATTACATAGATGGATGGACCAGAAACCAACAATTAACCATTGACGAAGTCTAAAATCTAAATAATGTTTATAGATGCTTTAAAAAGTATTTGTTAACCATTTAACAAGGTTATTATATTCATCAGTTGCAACTTTATAATAGCCACCCAAATAATGTTCATAGATGGTTTACAAACCAATTATTAACCGTTAACAAAGTGTTACAAATATCTATCTCTGTTATGTTTATAGACGTTTTACAAACAATTTATTTAAGGTTTACAAATAATATCTTAATCATCAACAAATACTTATTATATAGTATATAAAACGTTATAATGTGTGCAGCAATAAATTGTTAAAATATAAATTATAGCATTACTACTAATTATTGCACGGATATGTTGAATTCTGATTGGTTAATCACGGCATTCTATGGTCTGTTATTTCTTTATAGCAGATCGTTGCTATGTATAACAGACCATTGCTATGGACGCAGCTCTGATGTCGGACTCTGGCGGACCATTTTTGTGTCAAATTATTAGTATGTAAGTAAGTAGCCGTGTAATAAGCGGGATAATGTACAGCTAACCGGTCATTATTGTGAAATAAACCCTTCGCTGTACATTATCCCTTACTTAGTAAACATTATTAATTATCATTGTGTTGTTTATTAACAGTAAAACAACTATTAACTAAGTTTAAATAACTATAAATTTACCATTTATAAATGATGGTTATCATAAAGTGTTACTAAATCTCCTCTACTGCAGCTGCAGCTTAACTCCGTGTGCCTCCGATGCTCTGCAGAGACACGATGGAGTCCAACGTGTTCGCTCAGTTTTCAGTGGGTGGTCAATCACCTCTGTGCTTTTTGATATCACCTTCAGGCCAGTAACAAAAACTCTGGATGTAACAGCAAGCAACAGGATGAAGAAAAAGACTCTGATACAACCAGACGAGCTCCGAGGTGGGATGACAGTCAGATATGGTTCACTCATACCCTGGTATCCAGGCCAAATGTCTGGGAACATCTAGGATTGTGCTGAAAGTGCTATTTTTTTTTTTTGTTTTAGAAATTACGTTTTTGTGTATGTACTGGTACATAAAATGTACTTTGTGTGTGTATATGTGTGTGTGCATGTTGGTATGTCAGTACACTGTGCATGTTGGTTCTCCCTCCTCCTAGCTTTGATTTGAACCAACACTTGATAAGCTTTCACATGTGAAACATGATATAATACTGGATTTAGAGTTCAAAACACTCAACGACAGATGGGTTTGTTTCAGTCCAGGCAGAGAAAATGGGCTGACTTGGTTTCTCTTTTTCGGCCCCCAGAGTGCAATCAGTCAGAGGAAATAACAAAAAACAAAAAAAAAAAAAAGAAATCTAGTGGGAAGTTGAAAATGTTAAGAGTCAAGTCAACCGTTGTTTCTCTCCGTCTTTTTAAACGATAGTCTGTTTTGTTCTGTTTTTTTTTTTTCAGAAAGTAGAAAATGAGAAAGTGCAGATGAAGCTCAACACGTCATGATGCTGTTGTGTTTGGGTTTTTCTTGTCTCTGGGTTGGGGGCCGGTTTCTAACAGCAACATCTATGTGGTTTTTGTGGTTATGCGGCCAGGTCAGGTCAGGTCGACCACCCCCCCCGGCACCAGTTAGGTTTCTGTAGTCTTATTTTTCCAAAGTGCCAGGCATTTCGTCATCGTCTTTGACCTTCTCTCCATCTCTTCTTCACAGTATTTTTTGCATGCAGGGTCATTCAACCCCCTATGATGCTTTAAGGCAGGGGAGGGAGACGAGCAGAGGAATCCACCAATCAGGAGGGAGAGCCAAGTGGAGGAGGCAGGCACGTACGTAACTGATGATGAGTCCATTGGTCTGTCTTATCTGTCAGTCTCTTTAATCCTGCCCACCCCGAACCAGGGGGACTTCAAGTTACTGCAAAAAGGACGTCCGCTGGTGTCCCCTCAGACCGCTGACACCTGTTCATCCTCTGTGAAAACAAAGTGAAAGGTTACTTAGGACATGTGGATATACAAACTATATTCTAAGTTCTAGAAACTGAGTTCAAAACATAGTGAGAAGTGTTTACTTCAGTGAAAGCTGAAAACTAAAAAGAGAAGCTGCTGTTTAGTTAGAATGAAAACCTGTCTTCCTGTAGGTCACAAACTATCACAAAGGACATTTTACCAATTCCATATTTTTTCAGGTATGTTAATGGCTCATGGTAACACACTCTGTGATGAGCAGGGGCTGTTGTTGAACTCCCCGATGTTTCATGTAACAGAATACGACCCTGGATGTCCACTGGATGCTGATGTGTCCCGTTTCAGGTGTGCAATCCCATCTACTCCTTAGCAGCCAAATTTGCAATATAGTTTTGATTTGCTGACATTTTTTGTTTGTTTTCCAAACATATTCTTTACATTTGCGGCTCATTTACACAGTGGGTGACAGATGTTTCATGGCTGTACGTTTTCTCTGTAATTACTGTGCTACCCCATGTTGCCCTGTATCTCTATTTCTTGTTTATTAGCAGCAGGAAAAGCTTCAGTTTCTCTCTTTTTTCCTTCACTTTCAACTTCTCTTGCTACTTGAAATGCATCATTTCCAGCACATTAAGATAGTAGAGTGAAAAAAAGATGCGTGTGAGGCGCGAGTGAGACGCAACGCTCACATGACCAGTGGACAGTGGCACACTGGATAAAAGAGAAAGTGTATTTATTATCGCCTCCAGCAGAGGTGATCGACACAGCTACATCCAGCGGACATTAGGGGTCAGAGTCGGCTACGCAACGGCAACGTTTAATGTAATGTAAGAACATTTTTACTAAATCTATATTCCCTTTGCATTTGTCTTGTAAACTTCACTTTCATGTACTGAAATGAACAGAAAACTATGGAAGCCCATTTCCACCAATGTGATGAAAAAACATAATGAGAAACTTTCTCAAAATAATGAGTTAGTAAAGCTTCTCGTTATTTTGATATACTGTCATTATTTTGAGATACTATGTCATTATTTTGAGAACGTTTCTAGCTATTTTCACATACTATGTCATTGTTTTGACAAAGTTTCTCATTATTTTGAGGTATTTAGTCATTTTTTTGAGATATTAAGTCATTATTTTGAGATAGTAAGTCATTGTGTTGACAAAGTTTCTCATTATTTTGAGATATTAAGTCATTATTTTGAGATATTAAGTCATTATTTTGAGAAAGTTTCTCATTATCTTGAGAAATGTGTCATTCTAATGACTTACAGGATCTTTTTTTCCAACACAAGACTAAGTTTCTATCTTATTTTTTTCTTTTACTGGTGGAAATGGGTTTCCATAGAAAACAATGGCACCTGGTAGGTAGAAAAATATTCTAAAAACTGCTTTGAAAAATTGTTGGAAATATTTTTTTCTTTCTCTGCACGCTTTCAATAATCATTTTGTACAATTTGTATGTGCTATTTTTACTATGTAACATCTGTCAAAGGACAACAGATGCCTTTTGTTTATTAGCATTTATTAATGTAGAAACTAATGTCAGTTATAAAAACTTTCAAACCTTTGAAAAACACTGGACAACTATGTGTATAGAATATAAAAAGTGCAGCTACAATAACACAGAATTCATCCAGAGTCACTGTGGGGCGAGTCAGGTGCGTGCTGGTGCAGGAGGAGAATGGAGGTGCATGTTTTCAGGCATTGAGTTTGATTGCATGGTGAGAGGATCCTAACAGCACTGTGCCTGCTGATGGATGCTAGTGGGCACAGTGTGTGAGACGGTGAGAGAGGAGAGAGGAGGATGTGTGGTGGCAGAGAGGAGGTGGTGAGTTTCTGGGTCCAACCAGTATGACTCATGCATGATGACATATCGTGGGTTAAAGGTGAAGGTCCCACTCCAGATGAACAATCCCAGATCATACATACTAAAATGTCTGAATTTCAGCTTGTGATTGGGAACAGAGGATTGTGATTTGGAGTGGGACCGGTCCTACTGTGGGAAGTTGTGTGAAGGAATGGTCAGTCTCAGTCCAGGTGTGTGTTCCTGTTCACATGCAGGTTCATTGGAGTGGAGGGGGACCTGATAAATTAGTTTTTACCTGCCTTGGGGAGAGGGGCCCTGCCTGTTAACCCCCGTACACACACTCTCATGGTCTGGGAGTCTCAGGTGTATGCTGTGCCACTGGCTTTGGCTTCCTCAGAGCGACTAGTTTGGAAGACAAGGACTCACCCTCCTCTTCCTCCTCAGCCTCTTGCTCCTCGGCCGGCGAGCGCGTGCGGTGGAGGCCGCCCGCCCGCTGCTTGGCCCCCTGGTGGGCCTGGTGGGAGTCGGGCGACTGGGTGACCATGCGCGAGCGCTGCAGGGCCGTGGTGTAGTCCGGCGGCCGGCGGCCCGAGTGGGTCGCCGTGGACGTGGGGACAGACGGGGCCGGGTGCTGCCCTTCGGCGAGGTCGGAGATGGTCAGGGCGGTGTAGCCGGGGGGAGTCGGGGGAGGCTCGCGGTAGCGGCTTTCTTTCCGCGCTGAAGGGACACAAAGGAAACGAAGATGATGAAGGAACTCAGGAAAGCTTTTAGAATACTTTCCATTCACTGGGGGTAATTTATAACTTTTTAAAAGTCTTTCAGGGGGCATTTTACACCTCTTTTTCACAGTGATAGCAGAAAAATGACAGGAGGGATTAAATGCAACAAAGGTCCCCAGGCAGAAATGCTGTGATTACATGGTCAGCATCTTAAATCCCCAACGCCACCAGGAAGCACCACAGTTACACTTTTTACAACTCTTTTGCACAATATCTTAAATTAATGACAATTTGCCTGATGCAGGAATTTCTGCATTTTAAAAAGGAGTACTTCAACATTTTGGGAAATACTTTCTTGCCGAGTTAGATGAGAAGAGTGATACGACTCTCATGTCTGTCTGTTCAATATGAAGCTGGAGCCAAAAGCCAGTTAGCTTAACTTAGCATAAAGACTGGAAACGGGGGGAAACAGCTAGCCTGGCTCTGTCCAAAGGTAGCAACCAGCACCTCTAAAGCTCACTAATTAACATGTTATATCTCGTTTGTTTAATCCATACAAAAACTGAAGTGTAAAAATGACAAACTGTGGTTTTATGGGACATTATGTGCCTTCATATTGTCTTTACACTCTGGTTTTTGTACAGTTTTTGCTGTTGGTCTTCAGCTTGTCTCCTCTTGTGATAAAAATATTTTGCCTCAACAAGTATAACTACATAATTGTCCTTAGAGGCTTGACCAATCAGCAGTGCAGTGACTCACAAAGCAGTCCTTTACCCCCAGCGGTGATGGGTGACGGGGAAGGCCGGCCGTGCTGCTTGGCCTCCTCGGACCCGGTGGATGTGATGCTACTTGTTTCCGGGTCGGCGTTGACGTCCTTCCCTCCTCTTCTCTTAATGGTGCCGGTGTCTCCCTCAGAGTCCTCTCCCCAGTACGCAGCTGAGGATGAGGAGGAGCTGGCGGATGCCCAGCTCCCCCTGGCCTGGGCCGCCCACAGTGCAGCCGGCCCCCCTAATAAGGCCTCCGGTCCGCCGGGAGGGAGCCCTCCGATGCCGCCTCCGCCTCCACCGAAAGCCAGAGTCTCCCAGCTACGCCCCTGCTGCATGGTCTGGATGTTGTCGTGGGAACCGGAGGAGCAGGAGGTCCAGGAGCCACGGCCGCTGTCTGCGGCATCGAGGGAAACGCGATCGCCTTGATCCTGAGTCAGCTCCTCTGAGCTGGGTGAGGAGAGCACTGTAGGGCAGCCGGTGTAAATGCCCCGACAGTCCTGCATCGATGAATATGACCTATGAAACGATACAAATGAAGAAGAGTTACTGAAGTTTGAAGAACAGATAGATAAAACTCCATCTCAAAATAAACAACTTTAAGTTCCTACCCGAGGCTGTACTGGTCGGGGTCAGTGGTGGCTCTTCGTTCCAGCCGCTGGCCCCCGATGTGCGACTCCCCAACTCCTCCAGAGTGACGGAGTCTCCTCTCCTCCTGGGCCATGTCGAAAGAGGAGTTACTGACGAGGCTGGAGCGAGACGAGATCTCACTGTGACCGGAGTCCGAGTAGGCGTCGCCCATCCTGTTGTAACCTGGAGGAGAGAGGAAGAAATGGTCATCCATCCATCCATCCATTATCTTATCCGGGGGCCGGGTTGTGTGGGCAGCAGGTGTAGCAGCATGTCTTTCCAGACGTCCTTCTCCCCTGCAATGTTTTTCCAGCTCTTCCTGGGCGACCCCGAGGTGTTCCCAGGCCAGTTTTAACAATTCCTTTCCTCTATAGGTGAACATTTCTGGCCTGGGAAGAAATGTTCACCTATAGAGGAAAGGAATTGTTAAAAATGTTCAACTTAGCATAAGTACCTCCATCCCATTTAGGGCTGCAACTAATGATTATTTTCATTGTCAATTAATCTGTTGTTTAATCGATTAGTTGTTTGGTTTATAAAATGTCAGAAAATGGTGAAAAATGTCAATCAGTGTTTCCCAAAGCCCAAGATGACGTCCTCAAATGTCTTGTTTTGTCATAGAGGAGTAAAGAAACCAGAAAATATTCACATTTAAGAAGCTGGAATCAGAGAATTGTGACTTTTTTTCTTCTTCTTCTTCTCAAACCGATTATCAAATTAGTTGGCGATTAATTTGATAGTTGACAGCTAGTTGATTAATCGCAGCAGCTCTACAGTCATATTGATTTGCTTTTGTTGCAAAAAGTAAACCTGACATATTAGGCTCAAATCCTTCAAGTTTTGTGACATAAAAGCTCGTATCTAAAGAGAAAAGCATGATAAAGCCCTAACACGGTCCCCTGCATGCCGACGGGGTCTCAGCCACACAAAGCTCCAAACATCTAAATAACTTATGGTTGGTAAACGTTTTTTTTTAACTCCCATCATAAATCATCTGTAATTCACATCTCTTATCTCAGTCAGTCTTTTTAAACAGACGGCAGGGATAATTGTAGAGTGCCACTTCCAAGTGAGCCAACCGGCTCTTTAGGGATAAGTGCATTAGATTCTTACTGAAACAGCAGTTTCTACTACGACACGGCACTGGAGAGTGTGGAAAAGTTTAGATAATAAGCGCGAAGGGGGGACTGGGAATAACAAAACACAGTCTGGTAAAATAGAGAGAAATCCCTGGTTATGATTGCTGACACATGTAAGGACATATTTTCTAGTTATAGGCCGGCTGTCATTGTGGCATTTGCTGTAGCTCAGCTATAGAGTTGAAGAGTCAGGCGGTTGTATTCCCCAGCCACTACCGGCGTAAATCACCTCAATAGCCTCCTCAATCCTGTCTAGACTTTTGAAGCTTTAACTGTAAAGATGTGGAGAAAACATGAGCCACTAAAAGTTGACATAACAATTAAACTAAGGCAGATGAACTCACGGAGCCTTGGAGGTTCAAGCATTCACAAAAACAGTTTCTAAGTTAATTTAAGCACCAGATCCAGAACTGTAAAGACAACAGAGGTCTCTCTATAGAGTCCTGTAGTCTCCAGTCAAACCTTCCAGTCCAGCAGCTTCTAAAGCCAGCTGCATGAGGACAGTTACATTACAATTATTGATGATATTTTGCGTATTTTAATTAGGCTATTTGATTTCTAAACTTCAGGCCTTTCGCACTTTAGGGTGCTTTCACAAGCCAACATTGAGTCCATTTTTAATCTAACTCTGGTGGCAGTTATGAACGCAGTAATCGTACTCTGGTGCAGACCAAAAACAACCTTGGAAAAACGGTCCAATGTCACCTCTCGCAAGCAGTCTCGGACCGTTTCCAAGCGAACTCTAGTGATGTTTGATTGCAGCGAGAAGACAATCTGACCCAATTGCAGGGGGATTATGGGCTGCCTTCGCGGGCATTTGTTGAGATGGACACAGGTAAATAACAGGTTAACATGACTGGGAGAGGACTGGCCTGGACATCTGCAGAAGTCCAATGACATCTGGGCCGAAGAGAACACACAGAATACGCTAAATAAAGTCCACAAAAACAGTGACGTTTTTAAAGTCATTGGAGATAAACTGGAGGAGAAGGGATTCATGCACGCAGTAGATCATAGTGAAAACACTTGGCCCTGCCAACACTTTGTGCCTTTTAATATGTTCTTATTTACATGATGGTTTTATTGCCCTGTCTGTCCTGTACCATGAGCTCACCAAGACAAGCTTCTAGCAACGTTTGTTGTAATGGCAATGAAGTTGACTCTAACGCTGTTTAATGGAAAAACACTGACAGCAAACGTGGCTGAACAACAAAAAGGATCACCGGATTGATCAGAAATGTCATGCTCAGCAACAAAGATGTCAAAATCCTAAAACCAAGAATTATTAGCATTACTTAATTAACTTAAAACACATGTTTTCTGGCTTAAATTAGTGTTAACTTGCATTTAATTTACTACTTTTATTTAATATCTTTTATAAGGTGTTTTTATCCTGCTTGTTTCTTATTGTCATATTTTTGTTATCTTATTCTCTTGCTGCTGGTCACTGGAAATGAACAAACAGAATTTCGTTTTATTCCTATAATGACAATAAAGTGCCATGAATCTTGAATCTAATGCCTCTGACACCAGACTAGTTAGATTGTCAGGCGTACTAACTTCCCATTAGACCAGTAACAGTGTATCTGTGACTGCGGTAGTTTAAAGGAGGGAATATATGTTTCTGGTAGTCACAGGATGGACACTGGTACCCAATGGCACATCTGAAACATAATGCAATGCATACTGGCAGCCACCAGGTGGCATTTGTGGCACATGGTGACAGAAGGAAGGAGCCTGGAGATGGTGAGGGAGGGAGGGAGGGAGGATTACTGGCTTACCCTTCTTGGGTGAGCTCTGGGGGGAGGTGGGAGGGGAGGAGAGCTGGGAGGAGGCGTTGGACACGGTGTCCTCTGGCTGCCTCCGGTGCCTTTCGTTCCCCTCCTCTGACAGAGACAGGATCTTCTTCAGAGACTGGGGGGAGCTGGTGCCTGCGGACATTTACAAGAAGATGAGCAGAATTAGCATGAGGAACGCTGCCATTCCCCCCCCGAGGGGGGCCGGGATGCTAAACTGCATTGTCTGGGATTTTCTTTTTTGTTGTATTTGCTTGTTGTCAGACGGCCTCTAGGTGGCAGCACTGTCATAAAGAAGCTGGCTCTGCTATTGTCTGCAAATAACAGGATGGGGAAGAGAAAACAGGGCAATGGTGGCACGTAGAAGGACAAACAAGAGATTTATAAAAGCTTATTTACTCTCGATACATAACAACACTATTATACAATAACATCTTGTAATAATGTAGATCTTCTTGTTGGGACAATTGTAACCAATGTTATTAAAAGTAAGGAGATTTTACCTTAAATATTACATGACATGTCCATCACAATAAAATATAAGTAGATCAGTTACTCTGGTGGATTGCACAGTTCAGTCTTGTTACTATTTATTTATATTTTCCACTACAAGAATCATTTTAATCAATCAATTTAAGTTGATAATTTAATATGACACTAAGCTCAGATCTTCACATGAATTGTGCTTTACTGAATAGATTTACACACGTTTCTCAACATAAATACCTCTCTGAAATATAACTTTTCCAAGACAATGAAATATATAAGTATAAAAAAATGTATTAGAATATAATGTGTAGGTCAGGATATCTCTGCAGCACCACAATATTTAATTTAAAATGCTATTTTGACACATTTTGCCTTTAGCAAATATTGCGCCTCCTGCGATTTGAAAACTGCAGTTGTCCATATTGCGATTTCGATATAATTTAAATTAATTGTGCAGCCCTAGTTGTGTGGGTATACATTCAAAAATGACATATTCATTTTAATCTTACCAAAAGGCGGCAGATCCTTGACTGGCACTTTCTTTCGGGATGGGTAAAGAGCCACGGCGGGGACCTGCAGGGCCTGGTTTCCTTTGGCCAACTGGCCCCTCTGTTGGCTGGCAGCTCTGGACACGACCGGGGAGGTGTCTGGTCGTTTCCCACCGGAATTCTTGGGCACTGAGTAGGGTGAGAAATAATTTTTTTTAGGCTTTAAAATGAAATGTGTATGTAGAAAGGAAGTTATGAGAAGGCAGGAATTTGCTGGTGATTGATAGTTTAAGCTGCTCAAAACTGTGCCCGAGAGTCTCGTTGACTGGCGATGCATTAGCAGCAAGGGAAGTTGGCATTAACAATGGGAAACTGGACTAGTGATTAAGTCATTTTTATTCACTGCCAATGAGTCTTAAAGTAAGACTGAGTGTCTCGTTACTCCAGCAGTCCCACCCTGTCTGTGTCGGCTGTGAATCCTGGGAACATGCATGTGTCTCGAGAGAAATATGCAGTTAAACAAACTCAACATTTAACTCTAATTATATTCTTCTTGCAAGGATTGCTCTGCAGGGAGATGAGACACTATGGGTTTATCTTATACATTATATTCATATTTCCACATTAGATTTCTAAGAATGTCTACATGTTTTATGTATTTGCGTTAGGGGTGTCCAAGTTAACGTAATAACGCGTTGCCTGTTGGTCTTGAGTTTGCCATGTTATGATTTGAACATACATTTTATGCTAAATGCAGTACCTGTGAGGGTTTCTGGACAATATTTGTCATTGTTTTGTGTTGTTAATTGATTTCCAATAATAAATATATACATACATTTGCATAAAGCAGCATATTTGCCCACTCCCATGTTGATAAGAGTATTAAATACTTGACATATCACCCTTTAAGGAACATTTTAACAGATATAAATGTGCAATTAATCGCGATTAACTATCTAAATAGATTGACAGTGCTAATGTGTGTGTGGTGTACTAACTCACATGTGCTGATGGAGGGTTCACACTGAATCGAGAGTGTCTGCAGACTCTCCTCGTTCGTCTCCAGGCTGAGGTTGGACAGGTACTGTTTGACCTTCCTGGCCATCTGGGCGTCCTCGTAAAGCTTTTTGGCGTTCAGGAAGGAGCTGCGTCGCACCCTCTTCTTGTGCCCGCCTGTCTGAGTGACGTCGAGCACCGCCGCATTGGCGCTACCCTGGCTTAGGGAACTGGTCGCACACGTAGGTAGGTAGGTAGGTAGGTAGGTAGGCAGCAACACAGACACATGAACACAGAGAGGGAACGCAGATTTTGCAGGCAGACAAAGACGCACAAAAACAAATAGAAAGAACAGACTTATTAGCATTTATCTTTAGTGTGTAAATGAGCTTATATATTATAGTATAACTGTACAGGTAATACTACAGGGCTGCACAGGGAGCCTGCTGTTTAAACTTGGACATGCAGAGAGCAGCGTTAGGTATTTCTCTCAACTCCAAAACATTCCAGTCATTCCAGGCAGCAGAGGGGGGTGATGGATGATGGCTGTAGTCAAACAACAGGGGAGTAGAGAGGAGGGGGGAGCTCTACTAGTGTAGCACGCTCATAGTTTACATTTCTGTGGCTTGAGTCAGAGCTTGAAGTAGTAGTGGTAGTAAAACGTGCACATGGTCTCAGTCAAATGGTACACAAAACAGTGTTAGAGAGAAGTTTGTTCTCATCAGTGGAAAGATATTCATCAGCTTGTGTTTTCTGCACAAAAATAGCTTCTGACAGACACTGATTATGAAAATATACAATTTCTGTAATGTATGTATGGGAAAAAAAAATCATTTTCTTGTAAGTACTACTTTGGTATCTTGTAATTATAACTTAGCACCTCACATTCCCGAGATTAAGATCTCGTAATTACAAGAAACCTCTCACAATTACGAGATACGGATCTTGTAATTCTGAGATGGCTTTCTCATAATTACAAGACGCTGAGTCATAATTACGAGACACAGAATTCATAATTAGCAGAAAACGTTTTTTTCCTTTAATGTGCTTCCCATTGAATGTCCCAGTAAATGCTGTATACAAAGTGATGTCCCATTTGACCACAGGAATGTAAACCATGATAATAAAAAATAAAACTTTCTATCCAGATCTGGATGGTTGGAGCTTTTTATATACAGATAAAACCTTGAATACTGAAACTGAAGCTGCATGCATATTGTTAGATAAAACAACATGAGGTCACATTTGCTAATGTAAAGCTGGAATCCAACATCAATAATATGAATTGCTTGTATATTTAGGATATATGTATTTGTCTAATTTCTGTTTTATGCACAATGTTTTCATGTTGAGTTTATGTCAAATGTAAATTAGTCCAGTGTGACCAAATGTTAGCAGAAGTGACCTTTGTTTCATTAAAAGCCCTTTTGGTTAGGCTCAGGCAGTGTTAGTGGGAGGCTTCAACTCAAACCGGTTAATGGAAACAAGCTTTCAGAAAAGAAGAAAAGAAGCACGCAAATTGGCAGATAAAAAGGCCGTGGTGCGGGGAGATCAAAAGGTCGTAGGGGTCACCAAACTTACCCTAAACTCCTCCACTTCTTCTTCCTAGAGGGTGGGTGCCATGAACAGAGAAGCACGGAGGGCAAAGGGTGGATGAATAAGAGAGAGAAAAGAGACAAAAGCTTAGGACAGGAAAGACCACCAAGATCACCAAAAGAGAAGCAAATTTCACCAAAGAAAAGACCCACGTGAAAGTCAGAGGAGGGGGAAATCAAATGGTAACACCACTAGGAAGTGACATCATTAGACAGAGACACACTTTCACGGGAGCACTGTGCACATCTTAAAGCCAACAATGTGTGTAGGGGAGACAGTTGCCAGAGGAAACAGTTGCCAGAGGGAACAGCTGCTTGAAAGAAAAAGCGTGATGCAGAAATCTTTACTGAGTCTACGTGAACCGGCTAACCCCGGCTGACTGCTCCTACTGAGAAGGCGAAGGGTCGTGTTTTTTAATCTGGAATCTGGTTTTCGTTCGCAAGAGACGTCTTACCTGGTCCGGAACATGAGGGCCGGGTCCATGTTGACGGAGGCCATGCGGCCAACGTGGCGGATTTCTTTGGCAATCATCCTCAGCTTCTCAAAGTTCACCAGGCCGTCCACTTTAGAGTCGTTGCCTGAGAAATGAGGGAAGAAAAAAAAGAAAGTGAACATCAATTTACTCACACAGACTGCAGGAAGAAACACCTAATACTGCCTCGCAAAGCCACGACTACACATGTGGTTCAAACGAAGTGAGGACCATCATCTGTCATTATGTTTGTTATAGCTTTTAGACATTATTATGGTAAAGAAATGTGCAATTTCCAAGGAAAGCCTACTAAAAAACTATCTGTGTATTGTTACCTGTTTAGGGACTAAGGATGAAAATTAGCATTCTTACTAACTCCTGCATGTTTACATCATCTACTTCATATTGATGTTCATTCACATGCCCAGTCCCTATCAAATAAATGAAAATAAATAAGTAAGATCATCTACCTTCATGTAGGAAGGTGAGGTCCTTCTTGATGACGGGGAACAGGGGGATGATCGGAGGCTGGAGGTTCTGATTGTTGAGGACATTCCTGTACTTGGCCATGTTTCTGGAGGGGTCGAAGAGGTCCTGCAGGTCCCCGAACAGCTTCTCGTACTTGCTGGGTAGCTTCTCCCATGTTCCCCTCAGTCTGGAGACTGGAGCCAGGTTCAGACCACTGTGAGGAGGAGGAGGAGGTGGGGACATATTAAACATGGGCGCAAGAAAACAGTCCCAATTTACATAACAGCTAAAAATGACAAAAATAACCATTTCTGCAGAAGTGACAACACCTAAAGGACTCCAAAACAATAAATATATGAGGAAAATCTTGCAAAAAAAATGTAAAAAAGCATGCAGATCCAGACGATAAAGCTTTTCTTTTTCTCTGAAGAAGAGTTTAACACTCGAAACGTCACTTACTGGTAATTAAATACATGTTAATGGGAGCTTTATCTAGTGTGCTGACAGATCTTCACTCCGTATTAAAACTATAAACAGTGGCACAATTCACCACACATGGTATATTCATTATTCCCCGTCTCACCTGATGATGGCGAACATGGAGTTGAAGTTCTTGCACTCGCGGCAGTGCAGGGCGATCTTGATGAAATGCTTGACGGTCTTCATGCGTTTGAGCTGGTTGGGCTCCCGCGTCACCTCCGTGGCCACCCAGAAGGTCTCGTGGTTGATGGCCTCCTCGAAGCGCTTCAGGCTGGCCGAGCCCGTCTTGGAGCGCAGCTTGAACAGGTCGTCGATGTACTCGGTGGGCTCGATGGCGCAGAAGAGTTCGAAGGCCCGCATGGAGAGCTGAGTGGCGACCTCCACCGTGCTGAGCTGCAACAGAGAGATCTGGCCCTCTCGCAGGAGATCCTGAGCGTCCTCGTCTGAACATAACGTCTCCGTCTCCATGTTGCTCTTTAGGTAGTATCTGATGACGACGGAGAAGAATGCGTGGTTTGTTTCACTTAAATCAACAAGAGCTGCCACGATTTATCGATTCGTTGGTTTCAGCTTTTTTCTAATGAGAGGATTTACTTATTTTCTCTATTTCATATCATTCAAAACTGAATAAATTCTGTTTTGCGAGTGTTATTCAGACAAAACAAGCAATTTAGAGCCCTCCCCTTGTGTTCTTGAAAAATGTGATTGGCATTTCCGACACTTCACAGACTAAATGATCAATTGAGGTTAATCGATAAAGAAAATAATCGTGAATTGCTGCTCTAATATATTCCTCTTTGACCTTTCTTTAAACCAGGATTGTCACAAAAACTGTTGTATAAATAGAGTCCTGGCCATAATGGCAGCACAATTATGTTAAAACATCAACATTTATACGAGGAATAAGACACAATAATCCCGGACCAAAATAAAGGTGGCATTTAGCACATCCAATTTAGGATGTAATTACCTGCCACTCAGTTGGATCCTGTCGGCCAGTTTGGACAGCTGGTCTGGTAGCCGCCTCTGTTTGATGACGCCCTCTGGTGTGACGGATACCTCACACAGAGAATAAGCCTCTGGCGCTGCGGTCAGGGCAAACTCCCTGATAGCCTGCGCCACCACCTCCTTAGCCGTCGTGTCCTTCCCGATCATGATGTATCGAGACTGCTGGTCGGCCTTGAAGACTCGTAATACCTGGTCCGACATATCTGGAGATGAACAGAACACATAATGAGGATACGTGTGTACTTATCAACGTTGTTTTGAATTATGTTTGTTTCCCAAGATTTAAACCAAGCCATTCCATCTTCCCAGCATCTTTGGGGTGGAACCCGCAAACTTCATTTCCCATCATTCATTAGTTTGATCAGAAACACACCCCCACCGATCACATGACCCAAAATCACCATTAATAGAAAAATACCAAAATCAATACCCATGTGCCCTCAGAAAGGTCAGCAGTCAGTGCAATGCTATTAGCTTCACTCAATTAGTGTTCACAAGCATGAATGCAGATTAACTGAGTTTATGTTCCAACTAAAGTAGCAGCTGATTAATGTCTGTGAGTCTGACATATAGAGGCTGACAGCATTGGCAAAGACGTGACTGTGCTGGTAGAAGCAGGATACTCACTCTGTATACATGGAACTGGAAGAACACAAACAACATGTGAGGAGTTAATGGATATATGGAGACCATATTTCTGTCATCAGCTCTATACTGTTTAGGTAGCTATCCCTTCAATATCTCTGGTTGTATGAGCCCATTCAGGCCAGTGAGCAGAGCCTCCTTTATAGCAATAAGGATTTACAGAATTGTTGCATCAATAACCCCCTTTACACCTGGCATTAAAATGCGTCTTGTATCCAGATGAGTAGAGGGAATGCTGAGCACAGACAGGGCAGTGGCGGTGATCTCTCTCTCTCTCATTTACATCTGTACTTTTATGTGGTCAAGAGCTGTCTGATTGCAATCTGATCACCCAAAACACACTTTTATGCCAGGTGTAAAGGCGGCCAATATGATAAGGTACCTTGATCCATGTGGTGTTTAATTCCCCCCCTTAAAAACAGTCATTTATATCTGGTTATTTCATCTTCAAACAGTGTATCAAGGTCCATGTTTACTTTAAGAGTTCTATGATAACTGGGCAAACTCTACCTGTTGATGAAGTTCATGTGTTATAATCAAAAGCTATTTAAAGAGCTACTAAATAGACCTCGAGGTTGAATTTCAAGAAAATGTACCATATCCCAATCTATAGCAGGATCATTATATAACATCGTATATACCATGATTAAGTATTTTATCCATATTACCCCCTTAAAGGAATAGTATTCTATCATATCACTTCCTCAATATTAAAATACTCCAATTTCTTAAAACGAGTAAGAAGCCCATTAATGGAATGAGAAGGTTTCAATTGCTGTTAATGAATTAGCCATAAAAACTTTTAATAAAAAGGACATAATCATCATTTTTAGATCTCATTTGCCAATGATATAGACAGATATAATAAAAGTGATTTGTTGCTACAGACTTCTCAGTGTCACATGATACCCAGCAGCAGTTTAACACCCACCAGGCTGGTTATTGAAGTCGAGGATGCGGTGGTGAGACTGCAGCAGGTCGGGGTTTGACGACGACAGGTTCCCACTGACGGGCAGCGCTGGTGCGATCTGTTTGGACTGCTTCATCCCCACAATGCTGTCGTCCTGCGATTGGCCCACGCAAACGTCACTATGGAAACAAGAGTGAGAGCAAAGGGAGGGGGTGAGAGAGCAGTTCTGTCAACAAAAGGCAGGGGGCGACGTTAGTGTTGGAAGCCTTGGACACCTCTAGCTGTGCAATCCATCGACAAGAAATAAACCAACATTTTACACCTGATATTGAGATTGGTGGTTATGACAGGTTCACATTTGGGGTCAGTGAACAGAAATCTCAATCTGAAAGCTGAACCAGGTGCTAGATCATTGAAATAACAAACTGTCTTCAGGAGCTAGTTACAAAAACTCACAACTAAACTTTACAAACTTACTTTATAATCATAATTTATCTCAGGTTTCAACAATTAAAGTTACTATTTAGAGTATTTCTGAGCCTGTCATGATCAGCTGTGGGCTGAAATGGCATCAGCACCTCCAATCTCTATTGTAATAATGTTAAAAATAGCCACTTTTATTCCAGGTTTTCATGCAGTATTTGATAGTATTGTCATTAGGGCTGCACAATTAATAGAAATTTTATAAAAATTTCAATATGGCCTACTGCAATTTTCGAATTGCAGGAGGTGCAATATTTGTTAAAGGTGAAATGTGTGTCAAAATACCATTTTAAATTAAAATTATGTCCTGGCTTCCACATCATATCTTATGAAAACATCTTTGTTTTTCACAAATCCCTTCAAAAACCCACACCATAATCATTTCATTATGTTTTTCAATGAAACATTCCCTCTAATATAAAAAAATCATTTCGCAACCGCAATATCAGTCAAAATAAATGTCATCAGTGAGGTGTTTGCTTAGATCTTCATCTAGTGACTACACTGATACGATGCATCAAGATCTGTCTGATTCAGCTGGGCAGGTGATTAATTGATCGATCGCGTTGTGCGTTCAATCAGAGCGGCGCGTCGCGATGTCAGGAGAAAAAGAAAATACTCTCGGCGCTTTTGCGATTTGGGAAACAAACAGCTCAATCAGTCACAATCAGATGGGGATCTCTGCACACGGCACAGGATTAATCAAGACTTACAAGGAAAATACAAACTGTACTTGACTCACTTCTCGTGTCGTTATCATCCTTTTGATATAAAACAATCACAGACCTATTGTGCAGCTTTACAATAAGGTACAACTGTGTCATTAGGTCTTCTTACTTGTATGGTTTAGGAGGCAGGATGCTGGTGAGTGTCTTGTCGAAGATCTTCTTCAGCTTGTTGCGTCCTCCAACCGAGTTGGTCTTTGCTTTCTTGCTGACCTTCTCCAGGCCCATCACCTGCTCCACGTCCACCGCCAGGTCGGGGATGGAGTAGCGGCTGGCCTTCTTGATGTCTCCGATCTTTGGAAGGTGGGGCGCGCCGTTCTTTCTGTCGTGTTCCTCCTCGCCGTCCAAATCGTGGTCTTGCTCTGGCCTCGTTAGCAGCTCTTTAAACACTGGACGAAAGGAGGGAGGAGACACACCTTTGGTAAAAGGGCATATTCTTTGTATTACAATATTGTCAATGGGTATGCTCCTCAATATTTGTGTTCTCAGATGACAATGGTCCATACTCAGCATAACTATAATACCAGGGCCAGTGTGCGTTCATGCCTCAAGTAAGAAATGTAGCCAGGCGTGGAACAGCCTGCCGCTGCACATAAGTCTTTAAATATGAGAGGGTCTTATAGAAGTCAGGTTATGGCTTTTCTTTGAACAGGGTAGCAGATTTATCATGATTTTTGCAATGACATTGTTATTTTAGCAGTCCTTGTTTTTTGTTGAAAATAAATCTAATTGTCTATAGCAGAAACCCCTCAGTCACCATCCACCCCATATCTCACAAAATGCTGACAAGTTTTATCTCATAAACATGAAGAAACTTTACCTAAAAGGTTTGTTTTCACAGTTATGGACAAGTGGGTGTTGTTCTTCAGAATCTCGTTGGCTTTGTTGAGCTGGACATTCTCAAAGTTCTGCCCGTTGACCTCCAAGATCTGCAGAAAGAAGATGGAAGAAATATATCAGGTGCATTTTACCAAACAGTCCATAACATAGACCTCATTACTCTCTACTCTGTCGGAGGTTTTTTGGCCAATTCAGCATGTTGAATCGGCGGCGACGTACGTGGTAACTGGCCGTTGGCTGAAGTCTTTGCGGTGTGTTTGAATGCAACTTTTGGCAGAGACAAAGGCGACGTGAGGCGACGCAACAGGTGTCCCCCGTCGCTGCTAGTTCTCTGATATCGTTTTGGTGTGTCTGGGCCTTAAGAGTCAGAATTGCAGCACTGGTGAGCGAGAATAACCTGCCAGTAGACTACTCGATGTCTATTCTGCCTCAGTCGTCACTGTGTCACGTCAAACTGCATGCCATATTGGATCTGAGCAGAAAAGTGTTGAACCTTGAACTAATGTAAATGTCTCTGAACTACATATTCTATCCAGTGAACAAAGAGGCAATCACCTGGCATGTTATACATCATGACATGTAATCCAACACATGGTTTTGACATTAATGTGGCCCATGTCACCTTCAAATTATCTTAACAGCTTGACCTCTGTGTGCGGGCCGGATATTTGCATTTTAACACAATCTGCTAACCAGCCTTTGCCGCTTCCTCTTTAGTGGAAGAGGAAGTCACCTTTGACTGCAACGTAAGTACAGGCCATCCTCTGCTGCTGAGAGGCCGGTAAACGCTGACGTAGAGGACGAGGATCAGCAGCGATAAGTGAGACGCTGCATGGACTTTACTACTTAGGGACTACTGCTAATGGTGATGATAAAACGAATGGGACTAATACTAAAGCTCTGAAATGTTAGCTCCTGAGTGAATGACGGTCGTAACGGAAGCTGTTAAATAATGGAAGGTGTGAGCGGGTGGTTGTGTCCGAGGATGCCAGTTTCTCTGCTTCCCTTTTGGGGGGGAAACAGCTGCAGGGGATGTTTGGAGTCAAAAGGGCTTAACTTGCATCCACACACTCTCAAGATGGTTTCAAGGATTAAGGGACTTTGCTTAAAGCCCTGAGGACCGCAGAGTGTGAAAACGGTTGAGAAGTCAAGTTGCGAGAAGAGAAGCCAACACGGGATGCCCGCAGCTACTGGCAAGTTCAATTTAAGACTTTTTTAAAAAAACCTTTTAATGCTAGTTAGAGCAAAATGTTAAACCAATTTCACAACAAAAACGAACTTCAGACACGACAAAGAAGATCAATTCAAATGCTGGTCTGTGTGACAGAAGTGATTTCTACTCACAGTTGTAGCCTACAGACAAAAAAAAACTTGTATAACTTGAAGGCTGTCTGCAGCTGCAACAACAGTTTTCCTCCTTACAGTTTAAGATTTGAACAAACTGCAGACACTTTCTTAGCGGCCGTACACATGCTGCGTCTTTTGCGTGCTTATATCCATTGTTGTCGATCCATTGTTTGCCTCTGAGGACGTCACATCATCGTCAACGAGGTCAGCGAAACTGACAGAGAAATCAAGTGTAAAGCTACTGTGAAGGATTGATCATGCTGGAAATGCATTTGTTTTGAGTTTAGTTTAGTCAATGAGGCTTCCTGCTAAATTACCACAACTTCATCATCGTTGCCATCGCAGCATGCAGGTTTTGGTTGCTTAGTAATGGCAGATGCTACAGGAGCACAGCCTTCCAAGCACATTGGAAAGAAAAAACAAAAAATGGCATAGCTGCTGTTTTCCACACATTTTTAGACGCAACGTTTGTACGGCCCCTTACAGCAGAAGCAATGTGTGCTGCTGTCTGACAAATGACCCGGAAGATATCGTTACCTGATCTCCACGCTTAAGGCCGACTTCTGCTGCCTTGCTCCCAGGCTCCACGGCGTCAATGAAGATGCGGAAGCCTTTCTCCTGACCTCCGAGGAGGCTGAAGGCCAGTGGAGAGTCCCTGGACGGCTTGGTCAGCGTCACCAGCCGCGGCTTGGCTTTAGCAGCACACGCTATATTTAACAGTCTGAGGTGCCCGCACATTTTCTGGAAAAGAAATACGACACAGATGTGAGGAAAAAAGCAATAAATGGCATACATAAAAAATATATGTTTGCATGGGAATAATCCCTGTGTGAGGTGTTGTACTTACTTCTTTCTCCAGATTGCTTTCAAACTCTTCCAGAAAGTGAGTCATGGCAGGGTCACCCTCAAAGTCATTGAAGTGATTGTTTACCCACAGCAAGACTACCCGTGTAACCTGCAGCAATCACATGATTAGCACGGGTCAACATACAGTTTACTGGTTGAGTAGTGGTGCATAAAAAGGTCTATGGGATTATGGAAAATCTCTGCTTAGGTGTGTTAGAGTGCCTACATTTTCATGCAAGCAGTCTATTCCATTATTAAGTTGTGCGTTATTGCAATATGCGGTATATTCTCCATTTGAATTATTTCATCAGTTCATGCAGATATACAGTGGTCCTACTCCCGTACCTTGTCCCTGAGACTGGGGTCGTGGAACCACTCCAGGAGCTTCTTGCCCACGACCATGGGGCTGGAGAGGAAGGTCCTGTAGGTCAACAGGAAGTCCTCGATGTATGTGGGGTCCACCACTGAGTGTTCCTCCACCAGGTGCATGGTGAGACGCTCCGGTGTGCCCTGACGTTTAAAAGCATGGTGTTATTTGTTGAAAATAACCTTTCGTGCAACATGATTGGCTTGCAAAGATCTGTTTAAATATCTAGCAGTAATTATTTGTTTGGTTGTTGAGTGACTCCTTATTTTAGTTTGAGGTTTTGAGAAAATGTAAATTGACTTGTCACCTTGATGACGATGTGTCCTTTCCTGGTGCCGGTGCGGTCCAGTTCGCGGTGCTCCTTCACCATGACGATCTCTCCTTCCTCCTCGACCTTCTGCATGTTCTTCTCCACCTGGTTGAGGATGCAGCAGTAGTCCTGCTGGGCTATGCACACAAACTGAACAAGACAGGATGAAACAAGAGTTAGAGACAGATTTCAGTATTGCAGTTTATTTAAACATGCATGATATTCTCTGTTATTGGATCCCCTTAATTCTTGACCTGTTAGAGGGATAACTTGATCAGAGATCGGCAAAACACAAATGAATGGCAGATTGAAAGACAATAAGAACAGCTGATGAGAAAGAAATACTGCATAACTAAACTACTATCCCTGATCCACTGATAAATTATGAAAAAATGTCTTTCACTAACCACTGAGCTCAGATCCTGATGATTAAAGAACTAAAAACATTTCAGTGTCTTTACTTTCACTGTTTAGTACTTTATTCCCATTCAACACGTGATGCTAATAATGTGATCTGGCTCAATGCATGCGCTGGCATGTTCTCTTAAACAATGTTTTTTTCTCAGTGTATGCTATCGCCCAGAGCAACTTACAATGTCATGAGTGCAAATACTGTCTGCCTAGAGTGAGTCACAATGGGGTTTAATATCATAAGATGTCAGGGTTCATGCCATGTGTGTTCACACTGAGATTCAGATGAAATGGATCTGTTAACCCCTAATGGTACGTGTCCACAGCTGCTCCGTCCTTTCCACTCTTCCCATTCATTGTCTATGTAAGCAGCCGTGCAATGCATTCTGGTAGCGTGGCGGCGCGTTTTGAGAGACGGGGCGTCACCTTTGCCGCTCCTCACTTGCATAAAATTGAAGTCTAGGCTACTTTATGCAAATCAGGGGTGACTCGCCGCTTCAGGAGACTGCCAAGAAACTTTTAAACTAACCGTTGTTGATCTAAAATAAAGACGGATTCAGCAACTGTATGGCTTGTTTCTCGCATAAAATCAGCCCACGAGGGAAAGCATTTGTCCAATCAGGTGCCTAGCGATCCCTCACGTCCAAAAACATCCTACCTGGCAGTCGTCCACCTTGGTCTTCATCACGCCCTTCATGTACTCCTTCTCCATGGTTGGCGACACCCCAAAACTGTTCCCCATGCACAGGATCTCCGTCCGGCCCTCGGGGTACGTCACCTCCACCGAACCGTTCAGGATCACCGACCACGAGTCCAGCTGGAGCCCCAAACGAGAGATTATAGTAGTTAAATGTTGGAAAAAGATGAAGCAAAAAGAAAACACAACAACAATAATAACTTTTTAGATCAGATTGAGTTCAGTCAAGTACTATTCCCAACAGCTGGTGTCCCTTAATGAGTCAAAGTTATTTATCAAAAAGAAACATATGCAGCAACTACAAGGCGACTGCTGCACTAACAGATGGTTTTTATACTTCCCTCAGAGGGATTATTAGAGCTGCCCAGCAAAACACAACTAGAATATGAAAATGCAATACACTCAAAGTATTGTTACAAGTAATACATTCTTGACTAAAACAAAGAAAGATCTTATTTCTTATCCCTTTGAGGGGAAATAAGGATGTTTTCAAGAAATCCCTGAAAAGCAGATTCATATCTTTTACCCAGCCGACAGCAACAATAAGCTCATTGAACCCTAAATTCTTCATGACCAGACATTTACTGAAGTGACCAGGCCTTCAAGGCAAGGTCTGCTCTCTATTGTTTGAGTGCATCATAGGAAAAAAACAACAACCAAATTGTCTTCATTGAAACTCATGTCGTGTCTTGACCAGAGAGATAGAGCAGAATAGAATAAGTGATGCCTGCTTTAGTTGCCTAAGGGTTCCTAGATAAGGTCTGGCAATATGGGTTGTCCGCCGTTCAGATTTAATAGAGCAGAAAAAAAACATTAAATGGAAGAGGAACGATTCACTGGTGTGAAGGGGTGAGACTAAGGTTCAGTTCCCCGAGAGACACACACACACACACACACACACACACATATACTGTATATACATATATATATATATATAATTGAAGGCAAGACAAAGTCACAAGACAGGGCCTGTGTCTGCGTGAATATGCATCAACACACACCTCCTCTCCATCGTTGAGAACGATGGTGCCGGCGCGTTCGACCACGGCGAACACCATGACGGCGCAGAGTTCCCTCCTCACTGACATGGTCATGTTGGCGAATGCTGGCAGTTGATGCATGAACTCCAGTAATTGCTCTGTGAGAGGGACAGAGGAGAGACAAAGAAGAGACAGCGGAGGAAGTTAAGTAAAAAAGAAAAAGAGCAAACAGAGGCACCCAGAGCAGAAAAAGAGGACAGGCAGCGCTCTTGGCGAGCCCGCGTCGCACTCGCTTCCAGCCAAGACGGCACGAGCTGGAGGCTGAGCATCAAAACGGATCATCACCACAGAGGAATCATTATCTGGAGAACATAAAGCCAAATATCAATTCCATTGATATACGCCTTCAAGGCGAGCCAAGAATAATTGCTGACACTTCACTCAATGACCTCTGTGTGAGATTAAGAAGTCCACTGCAGACACTGAAACCACCGTTAGTGCTCTGATCACGTTTAAAGGGTCAGATCATCAAAATTACTAAAAAAAACATTTTCTTACTCATCGCTAGAGGCATCTAACAATGCAGATAGGTCCTTTGTATAACTTTAAGTGTTGAAAAATTACATTTAGGGATGCTAATACAGTTATTTTAATTAGGGATTTTCCCTCTTAGTCGACTAATCGGTCGATTTCTTTAGTTGATTAGTCATTTTTTATGTTTTTCATGCTGAATGACTTACTTCTAAGAAACGTATGAGCTCATCTCTGGTAAACACCAGATTTAAAGTGGTGCTTTTGTGTGATTCTTTGTGGAGAAACTCAGTTTTACAGATTATTTCCATTATAGATGAATCTCCCTATTATCTCTTTGATTACTTCTTTTGTCTATAAAATCAGAAAATAGTGATAAATGCCCAAATTACTCGTTTTACAACAAACATAAATATATTCAGTCCATGACAAAGACAAGCAGCAAATCCTCACAAAGCTGGAACTATCAGATGTTTGGCATTTCTGCTGAGTAACGCTAATAATCAATTATTAAAATGACTCAGGATAATCCACAGACTGTAAAAAAATATCAATACACTTGAGTATCCTGATAATCTGTTTTAAAAACACTGTTGATTTCTAATTAATAGTCTACATGCAATGATTTATGGCAGACAGTGGCTCAGATTATGTTGTGTTATGGTGTTGGTTGTTACAGGGACTGTAATAAAAGCAAATGCACATCCAACTGTTATGAGTTTTTTTACTCAGATTTTATGCATAGGAGGGCGTGTGTTCTTTATCCTATATGTTTTCCTAAAATTAGATTTTAAAAAATTGCAATATACCGCCTCGCTTACTGAACAATTATTCAGTAGAAAGTCGTCCCTGTGATCCTGCGTCACAGTGAGGCGAGGTCTGTGGATCATGCCGAGCTACCAGGGCATTGTTCCTTGAAAGACAAGCTGCTGTTCCTTTTTTTCAGTTATTTTAAGCAGCATATACTAAATTATTTTCACCTCATTTGTGAATATTTGAAACCCCGGCACACCAAAATACTGCTGCATGTGCAAGAAAATCTGTTGTTTTGTTATTTGGGTGGATGTCTTTAATATTGGGTGGATTGAACTAGGTGTGTCAGAAAAGGAAATGCTCTATATAATCCAGAGACATTCTGCATTGAGGTCCAAAGTAGGAAAATACCCCTCTCTCTCTCTCTCTCTCTCTCTTTCTCTCTCTCTCTATCCCCCATCTACCATCCATCTCTCCCCTCCTGGCTGGCCGGCAGCAGTCTGGCGTTCTGGCTGACCTGTGCTTGGCATGGCAACAGCGTCGTGTGTGAAGCTGCGGAAGCTCTGAAAGTTTAATGTGCTGGGAGAGGTGAGGCGAGAGGATGTGCCGGAGTGACCTAGAAAAGCCTGCCGGCAGAGGGAGGGGTGTACCGCGGGGTGGGTGGGGGGGGAGATCAGCCAAAGAGGGGGGAGGGGGAGAGCGGTTGGCACTCACTCTCTCACTCTCTGCATCCAGTGCATCATCCTCCCCCAGTCCACATCTGTAGCTAAGCTCTGACACTGTGTACATGCTTTTTTTTTTCCTTTTTTTAAACATGCCTATCATTATCATTGGAGTTGAGTCATAGCTTTAAGGGATATGATACCGCGAGCCCGATGTGGCTTTGAGAATTACTCGAAAGCCCACATTGTAAATGAGAGCAGGGAGGCAAAACAGGCTTCAGACAAATGTAGATTTATTGTGACCGATTTAAATAAGAAAAGGAGGGTGTGGCTTTTATACTGCACTGAATTAATCTAAAACTGGGACAAGGAGTGCTGTCCCAGCCGGGAACAACACTGCTCGTGCTTTTTTTGCAGATATCTCTGAAAACACGCCCTTCTCTAAAGAAGCCTCGGCACTCTCAGGCATGCACAAAAAATAGACTGCGTGGCAAAATAACTATTTATAATGGTGCTATTCGTAAGCTGCATTGAAACAACCGTCTGTCACAGCGTGCTCACCGATGTCATCGTCGGTCCTGTCCATGGGGTCCTTCTCCAGGCAGTCGCGCACGATGTCCCGGCTCATGAGGGGGTCCGACGCTCGCTCGATGTCCTCCTCATCGTCGTCCTCCTCGGAGTCGACGGCGGTCTCTGGCAAGCCGCTCAGGTCCATGTCGCCTGGTTCGTTTTCTGTGGCCTAGAAAGAGTAAACAGACGAGAAATGAGTCAGTTAATCTGTGATTTAAAGCTCGACAAGGTGAGGGAGTTGGTGTCTCCATCCAACATCAGCAGTTGGAGAACTAACAGTCAGAAAGTTCAGATGTCCATCTACAGCCACGTCTTTGAGCGCGACACTGAACCACCTACCTGAATGGTCTTTACAAACAATGCTTGTCAGCTAGAAGCCTGGAAAGCGAATAAAATGCTGGCAGCTGCTGACCAAGCCAGTGACCATGTTCAGCTGTCAAAACTCAGACAGAGTAAACTCATTTGTAAACAGCCAGGGTAAAAACTCAGCATAATAAGGAGGCGGCGGTTGCATACGAAACACACACACACACATAAACACACATACACTGCTGAAATCATTTCACAGTACAAACATCAGCTGCGTTTCCAACTGTAAGCAAAATAAAACAAGAGCTTGTGTAAAACTGCTGTGCAGATTTGACCCATTTAATGAAAATGGATTAGAGGTATTCTGTACTGTAAGAGAAAGACAGGCGTCAACACTGCATACCAAACACGCTGCGATGCATAGTAACAAGCTAATTAACTCCCAACTTTCCTCTCCTCTCCCCCTCAGCAAACTCCACCGCCTGCCTCGAAGCCAGATCCTGTTCTTTGAAAGCACAAGATGAAATACGTGCGGAGATGAGGAAAATTAAGCGAGATGAGGAGCGAAAGTAGTGCGGGAGTGATACTACCAGAGCTCCTCTGCTATCACCAAAGGAAATATTTCTATAAATGACAGAAGGGCCACATCGCCTGGTTCACGCTCACACAACGTGAAACCAAAGCAGTTGGATGAAAAGGACTACAAAGCATCCCACCAGCACCGTGCAAAAAAAAACACCCCTTCTTACCTCAATCTGGTGCCTAACCTCAAGCTTCTTAGCAGAAAGAGAAGAAAAGGTTGCCTTTGCAAACTGTCCGCAAAATCCCAGAGCCAGACGCATCTTCACCTCCCAGACTGACAGTCTGCTTTTAATTTTTCAGAGCTCAGAGTCGCCGTGCCCAGGTCTCTCACAGAAGCCCTATGTCATTTCTACTCAAACGCCATGTGCAGAAGGCTCATTAATGATTCAGGCCAGTGTCTGAGTGGCCATTTGGGGCGTCACCGGACCACACGCCCTCGTGGGCGGGGCTGGGCGATCTGGTTGTATGACAGAGGCCTTTTGACAGTGGAGAGTCATGGATGAAGTAAGGAGCAGCAAAGAATACAAGAGGTGCAGTATGTGTTATCTAAAAATAGAATAAATCAATAACTAGAGCGGGTCAAGGTTATTATAGTCAACCATAACTGAAACTAAAACAAAAATAAACAGTGAGAAATATTTTTAGTAAGCTAAAACTAAATAAAAACAATATCCTTTAAGAAAACTGCCCGGGTAAAAAACTAATAATAAAATAAAAATGAATGTAAATTAATTTCAATTTTAGTTTTTTAGCTATAATATAGCACTAACTAAAAAAGGAGACAGCATGAATTTCTGTCAACTCTCATGACATTGAAACACAGAAATTGGAACGGACTTGACACTCCTAAGAGACGGTGCTATGTTGCAATTGTTTCACTAAAGTAGCCTGAATATTTTGTATGTATATGTAGCTATACTTTTGAGACATTGTAACTCACCTTAACAAAACAAACAAACTACAACTACTGTAAAACTAAATGCATAAAAACTACACCTCTCTGAAAAACGGAAACCAAAACTAGCAACTCCTAAAAATAAACTAAAATGAAATTGAAAAGTCAAGACTATTATAACCTTGAAATGAATGCACTAAAATAAATCTAGTGTTAACATGTCTGACTTTCCAGAGCTGAATATGGAAGGACTTCAGACAATTTGAATAGTATTCCCTGAGCACCCTTTGTCCTAAAACCACAGACAGTTGCATATTCATTGCCCATTTTCTACAGATGGACAGAGGACACACTAGACAGGTTGTAATCTGCAGCTAATATATTAGGGAACAAACATAAATCATCAAAAGAGAAGTGAGGATACACATTATCCCTTCATAGATGCCACAGTGACTTAACACGCCACATGGAGATAGCTTGTTAAAATCTGAGAAGCCAGCACGCCGTATTTAAATACAGGCTGCCTTTGTATTTGTGCGCGGGCTCGTTTCTCGTGTCATCTATGCATCAAAAATCCATTAATGTGCAGTAGGCATTACAAGTCAGCGGGCAAGTCAGGTGTTGTTAATATTTCATCAGGGCTATTCTTGGATCAATGCTTTCAAAGTCCTTCTGAAAGACCAATTTCATGATTTATTCAGACACAAAACAGTGCGCCATGTTGCCGCTGACGTGAGAGTGATGTCGGTACAGTGGTTAAACTATTCAATGCTTCCCATCAACAACCTGTACCCCCTATTCGCTCAGCAGCTCTAAAATTAAAATCCAACACCCATATATCTTTGTACCATCAACGTCCTGTGGTCTCAAGTGTAAAGAACAAGCCCTCCCCTGATCCGTTTACTCAGAAAACACCCCCCCGGTGAAGACCACAAACATCGCTCGTGATCTACGACGCCACATTAATAATTCTGAAACCTGCAGGGTGCAACTTTGGCTAACGATAAAGTAATGTTGCATAAAGCAAACAGTTTAGGGGAGTCATGTCGGGTACCCCAGGACAGCAAGATGAGTTTTAATCCTGTTATCCATCTTTAATGCTTATACATTTTCATTTTGTGTGCCGAGTGGTCTAAAAGTTGACGGAAGGGGGGCTTGTGAGCAGAAGCAGTTCAACCCTGAAGATTGGCTGATAAGAGTAAAAGACAAACTATCTCCTTTGTTTAATAACTGCTACTAGTAGTAACCCCGAGCAGTTTTAAGATGAATGTGAGAGGTCAGGAGACGATTAAGAGGAGAGGGAATTAGAAATATTTCTGCAAAACAAAATTATATATACGTTCCTGTAAATTACTGGATCATCTTACTTCTTCAGGCCTCTAAAACATGTTCAAAAAATTATGAAAATTATGATTTTGAATATTTAAACAAATCACAATCCAAAGACATATATTATACATGCAACCAGTAGAAATAAACTGCATGGTTTTAACTTCCCAAAAGCTTTCTCTTGGCTAGTTTGAGCCAAAATTGACATCTTTAAATCGCTTGTTTGATTCAACTAACAGTCTAAAACTCCAAAATATTCAGTTTACTAACATAAAAGACCAAAGAAAAACAGTAAATCCTCAAATTTGTGACTCTCTCACCAGAAAGTGTTTGGCATTTTTGCTTTGAAAAGGACACAAACGATTAATTGAAAAATAGAAAATAGAATGAATTACAGATTAAGTTTTCTATCACTCTAATAATGGTTTCAGCTCTAATTTGGACAGTAGTTATTAGGGGTATAAATCACAAGTTTCATCACAACACGGTATTATTTTGATTGTTTGGACAATGATACAATATTTGCTGATACACTATCACAAAGTCTGCCACAATACGATTTCCATTAGATTCAATTCAGGGGCCTGAGATGATATCATAGGTTTATTTAACACAATCAGTTCCACTTCAGTCCCAAACTCGCAAAACACATCTAATATGATTTGACAATTTTATTACTGGGAAGGAGGGATCGCTTGGATGGAAATGGCGACACAGACGTGCCGTGGGAGTTTCAAAATAAAGGCGCATCTTAAAGATATGTATCGATGTTTTTACTTTGCATTGATGATACTGGATTGTTAATCATTGATATATTGATCCAGATCGATGTATCGTTACACCTCTAGTAGATACGTGGGACTGTGAGGAAAAGTGTATAATCGTCCAGTAGGTAAAACACGTGTAGCACACACACACACACACACACACACACACACACACACACACACACACACACACACACACACACACACACATTAAGTAGATCACCAGTGAGCTGAGCCGAGGAAGTTTGATCACATGTGACAAGAGAGAACAACTGAGACTGAGACGAGTTAAATGAAGGTGTCTGAGTATATAAAGCACTCAGAGACAGAGCAGCAGTTGCTACAGGTAGATTAAAGGCTGTCCAGCAAAGGAGGATCGAAAGAAGAAGAAGTAAAGGAGGAAACAGGATAGCGTGTTTCAAAGAGAGAGAGAGAGAGAGAGGAATCAGGAGACAGAGCTAGCAGATGGCTGTAAGAGCGGGATCACAGACTGGGGACAGGAGAGCCTGTTCAACCTGCCCCAGCCAGCTTCAGCATGGCCAAAACACGCAAACACACACTCACGTCTTTACGATCAGCACACGCTCAAACAGGCCTAACACGCAATTACAAAGCTGTATTCAAACAATTTGATCTAAAGCCCCCTGCACACAAAAACACGAGCCAAGAAGAGGTCCAAACAAAACAACGTGATTCTGACTGATGCCCCCGAGCGCAGTCGCAAGCATACTTACAAACACACAAATAGGCACACAGCAGGTGACGGTATTAGGAGCCAATAGGGTGGGTGCTCTGCGCTAAGAGGATTAGTTGCAGGGTTTGAGGCACGTCCACAGTCACGAGATTTTGTGTGTGTGTTCTTTTTGAGCTGAATTGCTTTTTATTTACCTCTGGGGGGGTAAAGTTGCTGGAATATATTTACATTTTCTTTTGTCAAAGTGCTACTTATTCATTACCTTAGTCACACTCGAACCACAAAAAACATATTCACTGTATTATTGTAGCATAAAAATGGCTCATAAAGCTCCTTATCGCATGAGATTGGACGTCACAGCTCCCTGGGAGTTCTGTACTTCTGCTTTGAGGTGATGAGAGGCGGGAGCCAGAGTCAGGATGTAGGCCGGCCCACCTGCTCGCAGCCACCCGCCTGTCTGCTCGTCTCCCGTCGAGCAGTGACGGTGTCCTATTAGTGTCTCATGGCCTGTTTGTCTGCCAAGCGTTTTACATTCTTTCCCTAAAATGTTCTTGTCCTACTTAATGAGGCTAACCCGCCGTCCCGAGGGGTATATTTGTCATTTCACCAAGGAGAGTCTCACCATAATATGAGCCAGGCTTCAGTTCAACCTTAATTTATCCATGCAGATCGGGTTAAAACCATTAGCTGGCAGTTTATTTAATACTATAAACTCGTTAACGTGTCATGTTAGTTTAAGCTAGAAAGTAAGCTAATTAAAAAACATTCCAATGTCAAAGGCAGTTAACCTCAAATCGATCAATTCTGTCATATGTTTCAATCAATCAATCAAATTGTCTGTGTACAGTGTATAGTGTGTTCCAATCCGCGTACTTCTGTACTTACACTTATTATTTTGAGTGCATAAGTGCATTCACACTGGGAAGTACGGCAAAATACAGTGCACTCAAAGTACCCGGATGTTGTACTCAAAACGGTCAGATCGTTGAGTGTGGAACGCTGGACACTTTCCACACTCAACTGTTGCCATCTTGGCTACGTAGCGGAAGAGGCGGAGCCACGACCACTACTCGAACATACGTAGATAACAGAATAAAACAATACAACACATAAACATACCGGTGCATTTTCAGCCAACAGGAGGACACATCGTAGGCAATGACGTCGGAAATGTAATTTCCACTCTGCTTTCATTTTTTTTTCAGAAGATATTTTGGCGGGTAGCGAGCCGTGGTCAAATGTTGCGATCGTCATTTCCGGTCAGTGCGCTGCACAGTATTCAATTTGAGATGACCCTACCCCGTTGAAATTTACACACTACTCAAGTGAGTACAGAGTGCACAAAGTGCACTACACCGAAGTGTACTTCTGGAAGCACGTGGATTGGAACACACTGTTAGTTTAATGTTAGCTTAGACTGGAAGCAGCTCTGTCCAAAACAACGTCTCCTACTTGCACCACTAAAGCTAACTAATAAACAAGCTATATTGTATTTGTTTAATCTGTACAAAGCTGATACTATCTTCGTATTTACTGTACAGACATGGGAGTGCTATCGATCTTCTAAACTAACTCCCAGCAAGAAAGATCAGAAATGAAATTGGCTTAAGACTGAAGACCCTAATTAGTCCGGGCGAGGTTTAAGCTCACGTGACCGACCTGTTCTGACCCGTTCAGAGTTGGTCCAGTTAACCGACTATCACACCTCCTGGCCTATCTATCCAGAGGGGGTCCAAACTGGGGATCCAGCGCCAATGGGGGGCGTCCTTACCTGATAAATGTCTGACAGGCTGCTGCTTCCAGAGTCGCTGGTGATACTACATCCTGAGTGGCTGGAGGAGACGTGGGTCACCTGTGGGTGCAAGCCGTCGGCCAGGTGAAGTCTGCTGAAGTCTGCGGGGAGCTGCACGTACACACACACACACACACAACATACACACAGATGGTCAGTATCAGCCAGCTCAGCCGCCACCGCTGGTCACGCTCACGCTAACACTCAAGCTGGCCGCCGGCCAAGTGGCGACACACTTTAGCGGCTCGTTGTCCTTCAGTTTGATTGAAGATCTACTTGGATATTATTCCATTTCTTGTATTTGTTTCCTATTTTTATCGTATTACAGTGGAGTCATTTTGATGAGTAGTCGCTGTTGTAAGAACAAATTGTACTTTTACAACTATAAAAAAAAAATATTGCCCCTTTAATTTTAATTGGAAAGTAGCCAAAGACACTCTTCTACTCATGAACATTAGGATTATCTTTGTCTTTATTCCACGAGCAGTGATTATACAATGTTAACAGAACAAAACATTTTAATTAGTCCCGCTGCAAGAGCTCAACTTTACACATAATTTATTATCCAAGCAAAGAAAAAAGGCGATGTTAATTAAAACATCCGACTCCATAGAATCTGTCAAAAACATTTATGAAGTTTAACACGACATGGGAGAGAATAAAAAAAGGTCTCCTCGTCTTCAAACATCAAACTCGATGTGTCAGTAAAAGAGCACGCTGTCCATTTATCAAAAAGTCTACCAGGTCTAACGAACCTCAGTCTCATTGCTATAACACTTATGCAGCTCCTGATAGCAGCAGTTAGCCGTTAGCTGCGCTGGAACTTCCTTTTTATGAGCGGAGTAAACCAACAAGAAGCGCTGCATACATCAAGGAAATACCCCAATTAAAGCAAGCAAACTCGCAGAACCTAAATGAACACCAGGCAGTAATGGTGGTGGGGGGGGGGGAACCCCTCTGAGTAATTCATACTGTAGAAAGTAACAGAAAACTGCGCTGTAATTAGCCATATTGTAAATGAGCCAACCCACTTCTCTATGGAGATGACCCTGAAATGTAAAATGCATCAGAAAACACCCTGCTGACGGTTTAAGACGCAGATGATTAAAACAAAAACAAGTCGAGCAGTTAGTAGAGCAACAGTGTTTCTGGGTTATTTGAAGAACACGCTGTACTGTGGTAGAGCTGAAACTCAGCTTTTTCTCAGTTTTCTATTGTTAGAAATTGAATATTTTTAGGGGGTTGGGACTGGCATAAACAAGGTCTAAGGTCTATTTTTCACTATTTCTGACATTTTATAGACAAAATAATTTAGAGCTGCAAAGATTAATCGATTAGTTGTCAACTTTTAAATTAATCGCCAACTATTTTGATATTCGATTAATCAGTTTGAGTCATTTCTTTAAGAAAAGAAGTCAAATTCTCTTCTTCTAGCTTCTTAAATGTGAATATTTTCTGGTTTCTTTAATCTTCTATGACAGTAAACTGAATATATTTGAGTTGTGGAAAAAACAAGACATTTGAGGACGTCATCTTGGGCTTTGGGAAACATTGATTAACATTTTCTTACATTTTATAGAGCAAACAACTAATCGATTAATCGAGAAAATAATCGTTAGTTGCAGCCCTTAAACGATAAAATGAAAATAATCGGCAAATGAATGGATCAGTAAGCGACTGTACCATGCATCAACACTTTGGTTTCAAACAGGTAGACAAATGTGATATTTTATTGAACTTAGAAGTATTTTATTAATCCCTCATTGGGGGAAATTAAATTATTACATTATTATACCTATAATGACAGTAAATCTCAGTCAAGTCCTTTATTTTATATGTTATTTCAAATGTGTGCAATATATAGTGTTTTCGAATGGAAGCCATCTTATCCGACTGGAAAGCCACAGGGGTGAATTATGAATTTAATCAAACTGCGTGAACTGGTTCATGGAGTCTATAGACGTAAATATTTTATGGCCAAATGTTTTATTTACCAATATATATTTGATACTCAGCAGGGAGACCGCTCTGAGCAGCTTTAAACTCCACTTCTGGCTGCGGCAGATCATCAATATTACATTTTTACACCTAAAAGTCAAACGTGGCTGATTTAACTAGGTTGCTTCATTCATCATATGATATCAGAGCTAAATCTAAGCATCCAGAGAGAGAGAGAGTTTAGCAGTTTTTGTACACAGATGTGGATAGTAAACAAGATTTTTAATTTTATTTATGTGTTTTAAATGTTTCTCCTGGACAGTAAAACACTTTTAATCCAGCTCTGATAAGTGCCAGTACATAAAGGCCAGATTTTGCTTCAGTAAATCCTGATGTGGGTGTGAGACACTGGACAGATTGTGCACTATAGCGAAGCTTTTAGCTCCTCTTATCTGAGCTGTAAAAGGTAAAACGGTCTCTGAAGAACAGTAGTTTGTCTGGGTGTCAGTGTCTCCAAATGCACTTTGTGCTGTAAATAACTCCCTCAGATAGTTTTTGTAAATCAGCGGCAACACTATGAAGTCTCACTTGCATGACAAACGGAATAGATTGGATAGAAATACATCTTGGGAGGTTCATTTGCAAGTAAATGGGTTTGAGCCGTCGTCTTGCTCTTGAACGTACTCTGAGAAAACGTCACAGCTTCTGAAGCACTCGTCGGTTAATTAAAGAGTTTTTGGAAATGGGAAGAAAAGCTGGCAGAATTATCACTGTGCGATATTGGAAACTAGTTTTGACTTCTCAATATTCATGATCTGCCCTTTGAGACCGCGCTGCAATAAAATTGAAGAGCTCGGAGGTGTTGTGGCACTGAATTGATTTGGCAGAAGGTGTGACAAGATATTTGGAGACCTTCCTGAGCTGTTTGTGAGGAGTGGGGAGGGAGGGGGGGTTGGAATTAGAAAAATAAGACATATTCATTCACAGCGCTCCTTTATGTGTCGGAGACAAGAGACTGAGAGCCAGACAGTGCTGCTCCTGTGGCACTGAGGTGTGATGTGACTACACTGTGTCAAAGATTGCCATCACGTTTAATTATCTGGCTGGCTGCACTAACCAAAATGGTCGACCGGAGGGGCCAGTCAGTCACTAACCCCCCCTCAGGCTGCTATTTCCCATCCCCTCGTCTGGTCGACTTCACTCTCAACGCCTCCAGCTGACTTCCATGTTGTTATTAGTACCGGCTGCTGGGCGTTATTGTGTCGGTGTGACGGATCTCTTTGTCTGTTCGTAACTGCCGTGATAAAGCCTCATCACATTTTCTTCTGATGACTTTTGGGAGCAAAATAGATTACGCTGCAGTTTATCACTCTCATGTAATACAAACCACAGAC